>OMLM01008689.1:0-27210 GCA_900302695.1 Helostoma temminkii
GACAAGAGAGAGAGAGAGACAGAGACACAGAGAGAGAGAGAGACAGAGAGAGAGAGAGACAGAGAGAGAGAGAGAGAGAGAGAGAGAGAGAGAGAGAGAGAGAGAGAGAGAGAGAGAGAGAGAGAGAGAGAGAGAGAGAGAGAGAGAGAGAGAGAGAGAGAGAGAGAGACAGAGGGAGAGAGAGAGAGAGATGGATGGAGAGAGAGAGAGAGAGAGAGAGAGAGAGAGAGAGAGAGAGAAAGAAAGAGAGAGAGACAGAGAGAGAGACAGAGAGAGAGAGAGGTAGGCACAACTACGGGAGAGAGAAGAAATTAAGTTAATAACAGGCAGTGGTAGCGTATGAATGGATGGAGAAAGTAGGAGGATCTCAGTGTGTCGACGGGAAGTCCCCCAGCAGTCTAAATCTATAGCAGCATAACAAAGAGCTGGTTCAGAGTCACCTAGCCTGTTGCTAGTCAGAGGGTGAATGATCCAGTGGCTGTGAAGGTTGAATGAAGCAACTAATGCTAAAAAGCTAATGCAAGTGTGACTTTAGAGCTCTGGTATGGTTAAGCCCATGATGCACAAGGCCAACAATTAACCCTCAGGCTTTAGAGCATTGTCATTGGCTGTTCGGCTCGCCAAAAAAAAATAAATAAATATATAAATAAATAAAATAAAAATGCAAAACTGCCAGTGCCATTTCCAACTTCTTGTATATTCTTGATTAGAAAAAGCCGTGGTGTGAAAATGGTAAGCAAATGCTGCTTTGTTTATGGTTAGCATATTTTGAGAGAGATCATTTTCTCTTTTTGAATGAAGAATACAAACCACTGCCAGCTGCAGGAATGAAGAGTTATTTCTTCCCATGTAAGCACAGAATGTGTGTTCTAATTGCAGTGTATTCAAGTGTCACTTGATGTGAGGAAGCAGTACAGTCAGCCTTTGTCAACACTAGTTGTTGGATGTGTATCTGGCATTAGATTAAGGTACTAAAAGAGTTTGGTTGTGGTTTGGGCTTGTCACAATTACACCGTCCTTGCAAGTAGAATTACAGAATCAGTTTCCTCGTAATAATCTATAGTAAACTCTATAGTAAACACAGGATATGTATTGTTGTTATACATAAACAGATTCTACAATAGAAGGTTTTGTTGGAAGGATATCAAAGAATAAATATCAGGAAAGTTGTCAGTTTAACACAAACCATGATCATTGCCTAAACTTAACTAATTCTCTAAACCTAGCACTGCCACATTGTAAAACAGATTTGTTTTTTAACAGTGATTGAATGGTTTTAGAGTGTCTGACTAAAACCAAGAGCAGTCTTTCTAAAGGTCATGGACAAATGATATATTTTGCAGGTTCATTCTGAGGACTTTGAAAATTGTCAGTATTAAGCTGGGCCCTAAAATTCATTGTTGAGGGAAACAAATATAGGTGATGTTAGTAATTTGAACAAACAACAAAAACAATACAAACATTGGTGTTTTTTTGTGAACAGTTTTTACTTTTGAACACCTCTTTTTCAAGCTCCCTCTCACACACAGTTTGAACTGACATTT
The DNA here is from genome assembly GCA_900302695.1 of Helostoma temminkii. Taxonomy (NCBI): domain Eukaryota; kingdom Metazoa; phylum Chordata; class Actinopteri; order Anabantiformes; family Helostomatidae; genus Helostoma; species Helostoma temminkii. The sequence continues at coordinate 1,545 of OMLM01008689.1, forward strand.
TGTCTAGAGCGGTGTCTCATCGTCTTCAGTACTTCAGAGAACAGAAGAAAGCGAAAAGGTCTGTTAACAATCTCACAGTTGGAGCAATGGAAAAAAAATAAGATCAGGAGTTATCAAAACCATTGAAGTGTGTCTTTAAACAGTGAGATTACCAGACTGAAATTACGTTTGTATAATACATGATAACACCAAGTTCTCTCATGCACTGGCCCACGTACATACTCACCTAACCTTTTGGGGAGCAGTGATAGCAACGCAGAGTAACAGATTTCTCATTTTGGCAATTTCAGTCTTTTCACTGACACTGCTGCCAAATGCTACATTCACATTAAACAGTGAAGAAGAAACTTGTGTTTTTGTTAATCATGTCCTTAAGGCTGACTGCTTATCTAATGGATTCTGCATCTGTATTATTATAACTCCCTTGTCTTTCAAAGTCTATCTATAATTCAAGCTGACTTTGCGCTCACTGAAATCTGAAATCTCCATCTTTCCTTTTTTCCTATAACCTAAATCTTTTAATTTTCAGCTCTGTCTACTCAGAGCACAAATCACAAGTCCAGTGCCTCTGAATGTAACGACCAAACAGATATATCCTAAGCCAGTCATTCATTCCCCTGGTCTCAGTTAGTCTCTACCTAACTGCCACTTTCTGAAGTCACTGCCACCGAGTGAGTTACACCCACCTGAGGATGAACCCGTGAAAGAATCAACAGAAGCCCAATGCCTTTGCATCAACCGCCTCTAGGCATCTTGGGTAACCAAAGGAGGAAAAGTGATATTGGAATCAGAGTTAGGTTTGATTCGTTGTGGAGGGGTTAAGCCAGGTTTTGTGAAAGCCTAGGGGCCACGCAAAGGGAAAACAAGAAGGGCTCCATTGCAGGTCTTAAATGGTTAAGAATTCACTCCACTGAGGTTAAGATCCAGGTTTGATTTGCTCCGGTGAGCCAGTGTGAGTGTACTACTGGTGATGAGTGTATACGCCTGCTTTATGTGTGTGTTTTTGTAGGAAGAAAGATTAAGCGCATCTGTCCGTGTGTGTGCGTGCGTGTTTCTGTCTGCAATAAATAGACAGACACTTGAGCATTGCCCCCTGGCATCTCTCGCTTTAGTGCATCTTAGACTATCTAAGCCCCCTGGAGCCAAACATCTAACTGGATCTGTCAATACTGACACAGACGAAACACATTTTCTCCAGACCCTCTGTTACAGAGTATGTTCGCAAACTTCATGTTGGAATAAACCGCTTAAACTGACATGCATTCTTATATCCTAATACAGACGAATTCTTGACCTAACCAAAACTGCCCCTGGTGTACTGTCACACAGTAGAAGCATGGACAAGTTGTATGCTGCAACACTGTGACATATGCGCTTTCTATCCATTTTACACAGTGGTTTTCAGACTGTGAGGCACTCCTCCCCAGGGGGTGTAGGAGAGTTGCAGGGGGGCGCAGAGGGAGACATGTGAAGCAAAGATATTGCATGAGGAGAAAGGTACAGGTGAATGTCAATGTTGTAAAAACAACAGCAAGTGAGTTGCAGTGTTGTGGATTTAGTCCAGCTCAGTGATGCAATTAAGATACTAAAAAAAAACTATGCCTTCTTGGAGTCATAATATAGTTAATATGAACTGGTTTCGAAAGATCACCAGTTCATTCTGTTTCCAACTGATCGAAGCACTGCCTGTCAAACAAAACATCATCAACATGCCCACCTACTCACAGACAGTGTTCTGCTCCATTCACACATGCTGGACATTACATGGATTTATACTAGCTTGCAGAGTAAATTCAATTTAATGCTCAAGCTGACTGCTTTTAACATTTACATCCTCATCCAGCTAATGTCTACATATATTCAGGGTTTAGACATTTGGCAGGGTTTGAAATGGAATTTTGGGCTTTAGACAAAAAACTCAGACCAGGTGTCTTCCTTCACTACTGCATTCATACAAAACAAACAGATTTTCTAATGGTTTGAATCATATCAGTCCGAGCTAACAACAAGCCTTATGTATGACAGCTCAACGTGACTGATATAGCTGGAATTTCTGCAAATCATGGGCCGTTTAAAAGAATAAAATAAAGTGAAATCCATGTCTGGAAAAATAATAGCTGTGGCTGCACTGGGTGTACCCATTTACAAAATTCTATGCACTTTGAAATTCAGCATTTTTTATAGTCATACATATACTGTCATATTTCAAAAAAGTGACTAAAAGACTGAAAATGGTGAACTTTAACTAACAATAGATATCACTATGTACCCTGTATAATTTAATATTTTAGAGCTGCAAGTCTCTGTATAAAAAGGGATGAAGTTACATGCGAATCCTTTGGCGTGAGTTCTCATGGAGCAGCCTTGTCAACAAAAAATAGGTATCCTGTTACAGACCAGGACCGTATACACCGGAATGACATTTACTGTCTCTGCCTGTCGGTCAGAGCATTATCCAATCAGACAGTGACATATGGTGAGAAATAAGGCCTTTGTCTTGTGAGATCTAAAGATAAGACTCGTATTTCCATTAAATCAATGAGGTGTGTGCTTTACTGCAATGAATAATGCATCGCTCCTTCAAATCTGGTTCCCTCACTCCCATCCTTACTCACTCTTCCCTCTTGCTCTGTGTTTGCGATGCCCGCCGACGTACAGTTGTCTCAAGTGTTTTCATACCTTTGCACTTCATAATAAAGTAAAGGTCTCGATCCCGCTCCGTGAATGCTACTTCATTTTCTCTCAGCGATCCTCCCAAGTTGACTAATGAGGACGTCAGGGGTCCACACGAAAGATGTCAACCAGACCTTTTGTCATGCAGCGATGTGCACTTTGAAATGATACACAGTCTGGGAACAAATGCTATACAACTGTTTATTTTTTACACTCTCTAATATATCTCTTGGCAATTTAATGAAAAAAAAGAAAAAGAAAAGAAGTCTATGCATTTGAAGCTACGCACTCATATACTTAATTCTGACACCAAAGTGAAACCTCGCACCTTCCCTCAAACAAACTGCCTATCTGCGTGTGTCACACTACATTAGCCCACCTCTTGTACCGCTCCTTCTCTTGTCTGTCTCCTCTTCAACACCCCCACCTTCCTATATCCATTAGCTCCATTAAGTCCCATTCACCAGCTCTCCTGCTGTGAACTTAAACCAAGCCGACATCTTTTATGCCCATTCACTCTGACAACGCCGCTAGAGACACAATAGGTCTGGTCGTACTTCCTTAATAACTGTCTGTATAGAAGTCCACAGATGCGTGTAAAGACCTATTGATCCCCTGTAGAGAAGCAAGGCTAGCTGGTCACTGCGGTGTGCGGCGTCGACCTTGTCTTCCTCCGTGTAATTAATTAAAACTTCACAGCAGGACTGACAGCTGATGGACTGTCCTCTTGTTGATTGTTACTGTTGCAGTAATCACACACAGGCAGGCTGAGGTGTGTCCATGCACACCATGTTAAGACAGAGCAGGCAGCCATGGGGGGAGAATTGATTGCTGCAGTCTGTTAATTTTGTGCATTCTGTGCATGTGTATGTGTGGCGTGGTAAGAGTGCCTTTCATTTTAAAAAGATATCTACTTGCTGACCTATTGCCATCCCTCTCACAGAGTTGTTAACTACAATCACTGTGTGTGTGTGTGTGCGCACACGTTTGTATTCACTTCCTTATCCTTCCCACACATAACCGCCCTCTGTCTACCTGTGTCTTTGTACTCTATCCCTTACCCTCCCTTCATCCCAGTCAGCCAACCAAAACTACAGTGTGTCAGCCACGTTTCATCATTTTCTGTCCACTCTTTCAAAGTAAGACACTTTTTTTTACACTGCCTCTCACACTCCCCTCTTGGAGTAACACTGAGGCCATTTGCATCAGCAAAGATCTGATATCAGCCTAGAGAAAATTTGAGCCTTTGGATTAATATTGCATTGATGCATTTAACATTAGTGTTGAGCAATCCAGTGTGGCCGTAGCTACTTGTGAAAATAATGATTTTTGATATCCCTCTGTATTTTTTTTCTTTTCTCTCTTGCTCTCTTTATCAGATGTACCAAGAAAGAAGAGTAGAGGTTCTTTCAATCATATTTTCTGAGGCAGTGTTATTTGATAAGGAGAGAGAGGAGGGCCTATCAAGATCCAAAAGGAAAGTGGCTGGCAGTAAACAGAAACTCTTGGGATCTAAGAGCAGTCGCTTGCCTTTTTTTCTTAATCAACGTTTATTCACTGGCACCAATCTATACTAATTTACTGTGTTTATTATACACCCAAACACAGAGATGATAATGAAGACTATTGGCAGTTTTTAAAGATTAATTGACTGTTTTATCAGCTCGAACTGTGAGAGTTTGAGGAGGTTTGTTGTAGTGAGCCATATCTGATTGTCCAACACAAACATCTACCAGTTGACAAGATGTATTGCAATCAGAGAAAACTTATGTAATATTTAGAAATCTGCAATTGCAGGGTGGTTGCAAATAGTTAAAAATGTACTTTCTGCCAAAATATCTGACCTTGCAGTATAATGTACAGTTTTGTTACCTTTTTTGTTTGTTTTTATGGATGTGAAACACTTATAGATTAGGGAAACATTGTGGCTTAAAATTGAAAACCACACATTAAACATTAAAGAAAACATCTTCTACCCTTAACCAAAGTGCTTTTGTTGCCTAAATCCAACCACACACAGGAATCTGGACTTAAGTCCTGCACATTACATATCTGCCATCAATTAAAAAAATACACGTTGCAGGTTTTTCGTTCTAGACCAGCAAAGAGTTGGTGCTATTCTGGAACCAGTTTTCCTGGCAGACAGCCTGATCTTTGGTTATTGAAAAGCAAAAAACTGGTTTGAAATGGAGCTCTGGCTCCAAACCAGCCCTGGAACTGGCTTGGTGGAAAAGAGGTAATTAGCTTCAGCAGATTGTTTCTGTTGCATTATTGTAAATTTGCCAGCCAATGTTCAACTGAACTTTGGCAAGATAAAAGATGAAGATGATTCTTTAAAAGACAATGAAATGATAGATTAAGACACATTTATGCACAAATTAATGCACCAAGAAGCTGAAATGCCAACAAATGACACCTGCATACAGATCAACAAGACACAGCAAAACGCTAATGTCACATTACAATTGCATCTGCTTAGCTATGCATGCAGCAATGTAAAGCTGTATACAGTAACACAAAGGAGCAGTGCTGCTACTGATACTGATATTAACCACTACTGTACTCATTAGCCATGCGGGGAATAAGACATCAACATGTCAACACTGTAAGAATATTAGCATTTAACTTAAAGCATCATACAAGCAAGGCAGCTACAGTGCGGCTAGAATAAAGTTATATTTAGGTAACTATATTTCCATGGTAAAAACAGTGGAAGGATTGTCATGGCGATACACACTAAATGTCATACCAACCACACAGAGGCGGGACATAAATTTAAACTTCCAATAGGAGGTTGTGGGATGTATGTTTCATGTCCATCCACAACCTCCATCGTTCTTCTTGTTGCAGTACAGTTGAACATCACACGCCTGCAGTAACAATGATTGTAGTCAGAAAAAAATAAATCATGTACAGCATACGAACTGATCGCTGTAAAAGACCAGCGTGCTTGGTGTACATCAATACTGTATGGTCAAAAGAAATAAAACCGTAACCTAATTCTTTTTTGGTCAACCAGTCGCACAAGATTGAATCATGACGAACCCCCAAAAATTATTTCACTAACGTGATTCAATCTTGTGTTAGTGATTGACAAAGTTAAAAAAATTTTGTTGTTGTTTTTGTTTCGAGTGTAGCATACTTTGGGATACAGATTGGTATACTGTATTTAGATATAAGTTCTAAAGTGAGAAATCCATGTGTTGATACTTTAAGCTATTCTTGTTGGTGAGAGCATTTGGCTGACATTGCAGAGATGATAAGTTTCGTCATTAGAGACCACAGGTTTTCCTTTCTGTGAACATGCATCTGCTTCACAGATAACCAGCTACTCAGCTGGGAAATATATACATGTATTAAGACATATTTATTTTAGGTTCAGCTGATATAAGATCTAATTATTTATGTACACAAATAGCTAGATGTTTTTTGGGTAGCTGTGTGTTGTTTTCTGTGAAGAACATAAATAAGGCTAGAAGAGCAACTATCGGTTGATATCGAAGATATCAGTGGTAGTTAATTTTCCAAAATTAAGCTGTATTAAAAAAATGAAATGTGCATGCAAATCTAGGATATAGAATTGGCCTGATAGACTGAGGAGCACTAGTATTGTGAATTAGTGGGTAAACATTTACAGTTAGGTCCAGAGGTATTTGGCCAGTGACTGATATTTTATTAATTTGGCTTTTTTGCACCACTACAATGAATCTGAAAAAAATAAGATGTGAATAAAGTGTCAACTTTCAGCTTTGTTTTAAGAGGTTTCACAAAAACATGGCATTTATATTAAGTAGACATTTGGCAGATGGAGATGTCAATTTAAGTGAAGGAGGCCATGATTACGGTGAAAAACAAACAAACAAACATAAACCTATAAGAGAAGCAGTAAAAACATTGGCCAAATCAACGGTTTTCTTAAAAGCATAGAAAGCGCTGGTGACCAACAACACTGAAAGGCCTGGAAAAACAAAGGAAGACAACTGATGTCAGTCAACAGAAACCTTGATGAATGTAAATACAGATGGTTTACAACAAGATGCAAACAACTGGAACATTCAAGAACAAGAAAGCCAGAGAAGACTATGCCAGAGAACATCTAAGAAGCTTCCCATGTCCGGGAATCAGATTCTTTGGACTCAAGCGTGAACTGGGATGAAAAATTGAAAAAATCCTGCATTGATACACTGATGTTTCACTATTTACATTAAATTGATTTCCAATGACAATTTGTAGATTGACAAATTGGAAAACTGGAAAAAACTAACATAATTATTAGTTTCATTGTTAACCACAGAATTAGATTTTACTTGTGGTCGCTGACAGGGTGGGGATCCAGTGTACATAACAACTTATTTAACCGATGTTCATCAAATATTTGTGCCAAAAAGATGATCAGGATAAATAGTAGAAATAATTATGGTGCACTGTAGATCTGTAAATAGCAGAAGAAGACTTAATATCGATTGAATGGTATGTGACTGAATTTACACATTAACAACCTACTGACTTTGATACATCTTATTTTCCAACGACTGCTTACTTTAGGCACTAATGGTTCTGATTGTGAACTGTAAGTTGGTCTTAATTATTTAGGATGTTCTGATCCCAGACAACCTGCGGGCTGTTCAAATAATAACAGCTCTTACTCAGAATATTACACTTGATGACCAGCCTTTGTTGGCTGTTGAAAATACCAGATTCTGCTGCCTCCTCAGTGTACTGGAGCCCAGCTAAGCCATTCCCAGCCATCATCACATCATTCACACTGTCATATCAGAGGTCCACGACTTTGTGAAAAAAACATTTACAGCATATTGCAGGATGTTACAACCTTCAGCTTCACCGCTGATATTTGGACCAGTAGGTGTCTCCCCGTGTCTCTCATCAGTTCAACACTACAATGGGTTAATGAGCATTTTACTCTTGAGCAAATCACATTACAAGTAAAACAGTTTTGGGGCTTTCACACCAGCCAACCCATAGCAGGTGTATTTGATGCTAGGCTGCTTAGTCTGTCCTGTGTCACTCATGTCCTTCTGGTGGCTATTAATGAGGATCTGCTGGTGCAGAGAAGTCTGCTGATGTGTTTGGAATTTGTGCAAAAAAGCTGTACATTTGAAACATTGTGTCTTAGCCTATTTCCACCTGCAAGACATTCATTAATTTGAAATGGGGTTGAAGTGCCATGCTTGTTTACCTGCGTAGTTTTGTTAGTTTTGGATGTGAGCAGTAGTCTCCTATTGTATATTTTATTTTGTCACAGTCAAGAACAACATTTGATTACAGTGTTTGAAGTTATTGCAATTTTCCAGTAACTGCAGTTTTAAATAATAAGAAAATGCTGCAACTGAAATATTATTAATTACTCATATCAGTACTCAGTATCGGCAAATACTCAATTGTACAAGTACTTACTCAAATGTAACTACTTGTACTCAGTCAGGAACAAAGTGGTATTAGGACATCCATCCATCTAGTTAGCGACAGTGCTGCACCACTGTGCTGCACCACCGTGCAGCCCGGTATTAGGACATGCATTTAATAATTGAACTGTGAGATGTTAGAGAGTGATACCTTTTACCTCATATAGACAATCTTTGGGTACATACAGTGGCGTCTAGCGGTGTACACCCTGTCCAGCTGAAAACATCCTGTTTGTTCTGCCATCGTGGAATTAACGTTGGTAACAGCTGATCAGGGTTTCTGTTTGATTAGTAACCTATAGTCATAATAAAATACAGACAGAATACAGAGTAATAATTAACTGATTGCATATACTGTCATTCTCACTGACAGATAACAGGCTGAAAATAAAATGGTGGGCAAAGATACTTGGGTAGCCTGTCTACGGAGCCCTTTAAGGGTCACAGTGATGATTATTCTTCAGATCTACTTTTGCGTTTCCTCGCAATACGTTTTGCGTTGCCTCCGCTTGCTCTTCCTGAACTAGAGCTATTTGTGGTTCTTTTCACTTATGTCCAAAGCAATATTAGCTCATATCATATCAATATCAGCTCATTTAATTGTATTTTGAACTTGGCATCAAGTATGCTGATATAGTCTTACTGTTTAATAACCATGGCTATGTAATTACTAAAAGTAACGTCAAATGAAGGCTTAGATTAAGAGGACTCACTAGAAGAAAACAATCCAAGAGGTTGCTGAATTCAATAGTGATCAGTTATGCCACTCTGGATAACTACATACACTACACTACGGTGTTAGACAGGGGTGACATTGGTTTGAAGTTGGCTATTCAACATTCAGCTAGAAAGACCTGAGTCTGATGCTCATTAGTAGAGGGCAGTAGAACCGCAAACACTTGATACATGTTTAAACACAGTTACGGACCACCTGTAAATTGTCATTCTTTTTTAGTGGAGATATTCTTCTTCTTCTTCTTATTATTATTATTAAATAACTTTCATGTTGTGTGACCTATAGGTTCAGAATGTGTTCCAAAATGTACAGCTATATGTTCTGCAAAGGGCACAGCCCTTTGTATTGAGTATTAGTACATGGCATATTAATCAATAACATTCTTATGAAAATGTGACTATAATATGTCATTAACTTCAGAAGCTTCTTCAGGCCTAATTTAAAATAATTAGGCTGACTGGAGTGTAGTTTGAGAGCCACCCCAATGGCTGTCCTACCCCTAGGCCCTTCTGGACTGGACCAGAATGCACAGATAACCAGTCTGTCCTGTCTGGACTGATGAAACCAAGATTAACTTGTACCAGAATTGTGGGAAGAGAAAAATATGGTAAAGGCAGGGAACACCTCATGATCAAAGCATACCATGTGTCAAACGTGATGAAGGCAGTGTTATGTCATGGACATATAACAGGCTCACTGGTGTTCATTGATTATGTGACTGCTAACAGAAGTTAACCCGAGTAAAATCAAAATGAAGTTTTAAAATGATGATTTCATGTATTACCACTGTGGGGTTGATAATCGCTTAACAGATTTAAGATGATGTAGTAGCCAGACGAAGCCCCGTCTAGCCCAACTTTCAACTTGTGTCAAAAGCGCAGAGTTCAAACTCTATACTCTAGAAAGAGTGTCGATAGGCCAAATAACTTATTTATTTATTTATTCATTTTGAACCAATCAGAGATGGCCTTTTTGGTCTGTTTTGGATCATTGCCCTGCTGCATAACCCAAGTGCACTTGAGCTTGAGGTCACAAACTGATGGAAGGATATTCTCCTTCAGGATTTGTGGTGAAGTGAAGTGAAGTGAAGATCTGGCAAAACATCACCAGGGACAAAAGTCAGAATTTGGTGATGTCCTTGGGCTCCAGACTTCAGACACTTATTGGCTGCAAATGATTTTCACCCAAGTATTAAAGATTATGGTTATATTTAAAATCGCTGAGCCCATGAAAATACAGGTACTTTGCTTAAAATTGCTGTAATTCCTAAATGTTAAATGGCATATTTTGTGAAGCTGAAAGTTTACACTTCGATCACATGTTATTTGTTTTATTACAAATCCACTGTGGTGGTGTATAATGGCAAAATTATAAAAAAAACTCATGTCACTGCCATTGCCCAAATACTTCTGGACCTTAATGTACACAATGGAAAAAAATGACTTTTATGATTGCACACCTAGTGAAGAATGTTATGATGTAGGTGTCTACAATCAATAGAAAATTCCGGGAACAGAAATCAGGTATGACCCAAAGCACCACCTCATCTATCAAACATGGTGCTAGTTCTGGTATGGCCTGGGAATGTATGGCTGCCAGAACTGGCACACCGGTATTTATTGATGATTTCACTTCTGACAGATACAACAAGAAGAACACAGAGGTAAACAGCAGCGTTCTCTGTGCTCAGATTCAGCCAAATGTATCAAAAGCACATCACACAACATGTAATCATTCAGCAGGACAAAAATCAATCAACATAAGACCAAAACAACCAAAGAACAGTTTCAGGATGAAAGAACATTGCCAAGTCAATCACCCAATCTCCATCCGGCTGAGCTGCATCCCAACAGTAAGCTTCAGTTGTTCCCCAAATGTTCGGTTTGATTAGGATCAGGATTCAAAACAGGTCACTTTTGAATGACTCATTCTTGGTGCTTTTACATGTATGTTTTGGGTCATTTTCCTGCAGGGACAGCCATGATATGTGATAACAACAGAACTCTCTGAAACTGGACAGTGCATTTTTCTCAGAATGCCTTGATAACCTTGTGATATTGTGGAGATTACAAGATTTCAAAATGGCGACAGTTTTTGTTTCTTATTCTTATTATATTTTTCTTTATATTTTTTCTCTTATTATATTTTGTCCAAAAGACATTCTACCATTCTATCTCTGTCCACAGAACCCACTGTCATTCACAAACTGATGTATAGTGGGAGTGGACAATGTCTAGGGTTAATTTTACTGAAACATCCAGGGATGAGGGCTGCTGTCCCATGTACCTTAAATGCCCTAATAGTCCTAAGTAACCGGGTTCGGTCGGCCTTCTCTAAGATCATATCTCAACTGTCATTTAAACGGGAAATCAGGTTTCCATAATTGGGGTGAGCAATTCTGATTTCCGCAGCTAGATTTCTCCCAGAGAACTCCAATTACTGAGCCATATATAGCGTATGTACACCGTACCATATGTAACTGGGATTCTAATCAACTTTTTACAAGAGTGAATGTGTAATGTACGAAGGCTGCAGACACTCACCATTCTTCGACCGCAAGCTAAGGGGAGAAAATGGATGAATGAATCATTACATGGAGCGCGGTGGTGCCTCGTTTTTAAATTAAGACCAGCTACAACTGAAACCAATACAAAATGCGCTGTAGATGTTTAATAAGTCACTTTTCAGCAGGTGTTTCTCACTGCTTCTCACCCGACATGACAAAAACACACATACAAAAAGTTGAGAAGCAGTCACCTCTGTCTCTATACAGTTAAAATCTGTGAACCATGCTTCCAAAATAAGTTCAAGTGAGAGCACAAATCAGATCATTCTTCCGCTGCAAGTATACAAGGTTTTCCAGTAACCAGTTTTCTTAGAGCATGGTTTCTCTGAGTACCGCATTTTCCACTGGTTGCATCTGCGGCGCGAAACGTTTGCATTGTGACAGCCACAGCAAATAGCCACCACTCTATCCTATGGTCCCTTTTCCACTGACTGTGCCGCTGTGCGCCTCGTCACTTCCGGCACGCACCAGACACGCACCGCAGCGCTAAAAATATTCACCAAGTCTATTTTTTACGGCAGATGCGTCAAGCAGCACAGAGCAGATGAGACAAGCAGGAAGTAAAGACACGTAATTGATAGAGAATCCGGTAAATTTTTACAATAAAACATTAAGCTATGAGTAAAAGTCCCCCGTTATGGCTGTATGGATGACTGAATGCACCTAGAGCTGGTTTCTGCTCCTAACTTATCTAGCAGAGTTTTTTTTCTGCTAGATAATGTGTGTGTCAAATATACAAACTGCTTAATTATGAGGACTAATGTAGCTTTAACAACAAGAAATGGGAAACATTAGATCCATTTCTCTCAGTTTGGTGTTAACTTAAGTACATATCCTGCTTTCTTATGGTAAATGGTGATTTGGGAAGGGCCAGAGGATTTGGCTGAATGAAACTTTTACACCCTAACTCTCAAAAACAGATACATTTGAACAGTTGTTATACCCTTTAAGTAGGCTGAATGACTGACTTATGATAATAACTAAAACAGTCCACTTAAATATCACTTCAATACACTCGTCCTCAATACCACTTTTACGGGGGCGCCGATAATTTTGTTCAGGTCATATTTAATATTATTTTTTTCATAGAAAATGTTTCAGCTCTTTTCACAGCTTCTTTTTCATTGTGTTATTCTATGGTAAGCCAAAGACATGTACTGTAGGTACAATATGCAAGACAACAAAGCATTTCAAGTCTTTTCGCTTTTCAATGAGGAGCAAGTGCACACTTTACATGTTTTTTTTTTGTCATTGAAATCACATCTAACAAGATTATACCACACATAGTAGATGCCACACAATAATCAGAACACTAAGACTCTACCTGTGTGTATAGAGTAGGCTCTGACAGACCTTCCCATAGACAAAATGCAGCAACAAGAAATTCAATAATAAATTCTGGTCCTCTGTATTTACTGTTACAAATTCTGAAACAGATGCAGTGTTCAAAGGAAGTTAATAAATTCCAATCATCTCAGCTCGCCTCTGTCTCCAAAAAACATTCAAGTCACAACTGTACGAACGATCTGTACATTTTCAGTTTAAGAACTGTTGAGCAGAGGATTATACAGTGAAGACTTAAGAGATTCTGCCTGGAACGTCACTGAAACCACAACAATACCTCGGCAGCTCCTTCTCCGTCTTGGGGGAGCTGACTTGAGCTAATTAGCCATAATATCAGCAAGCAAACTCTCTTCGCTTCGTTGACACACACAACGGCCCCTAATTGACTGCCAAGAGTTTTGAGGCTTTAATACAGCAAAGAAGCAAGCTGTACCTGGTGATTATGAGGTTTGGGGATATACTGCATTACATACAGCACAATCTTGCAGAACCAATCCAATGTCACGAAGTTCGACTGCAACATTGCTTGAATATACAAAGATGTTCAAAAGGGCTCAAAGGAATGTGGAAACATTCAGCATAACAGTTTGAAGCTAAAGACGTTTGTATTTTGGCTGATGTTCTGAATACCAGACACACATACAATACAAACACACACAAAAAAAACTAAAACTGCCAACTTAAATGATTTGTGTTGCAGTTACACAGCCATTAGACCATGAATCCTTCAATTATCACAGCAGCCAGCATATGAGGTTATATTTATTGCTCCTTGTCTTCCAGCTTAGATAAGAGTGGTCAACACATATTATACGGAGAAGCTCCGAGACATAGGCCTCATAGCCTTGCACACACATTTTCACTAGAGATCGATCACAACTTATTATGCCAACCACATAACCAAACAATTTCAAAATTGAATGAGGTTTGGGTGGGGGATGAATCGAAGTAGGTAGGAAGATATTGAACATAAACATGTATTTTTCTGAGGTGGGGGTGGTTGGCCTCTTGAGTCATTTAGACAATTCATCCATTTTTAAAAGGGATTTGATATAAACCTTTCAAACATTTCCCCTGACTCTATGACGGGAACTCACCTGTCTCACTGTCAATCAATTCTGACCAGTGCTCATCTGTCACTTCAAGGTATACAGCAATCCTGCATGAATATTGAGCGTTATATTTGTTTAAGTGTCCACGTTGTCTTCAGTAGATTAAAGCTTTTATTTTCTCAGATAGCAAGTAAGAGTAAGAGCGAGACAGAGAAAGAGAGAGTGGGAGGAATATGATGGGGCCCTCACCTAACCTCCGGGGAAAGGCCAGTGCATTAGACAGAGAACAGATCAGTTCCAGCTAAGATGAATATGAGCACATAGATTGGTCTACTGTCTGGGGAGACTCAGAAATGCACTTTTGTGTACGCCGAAACTGCGAGGCTCGGAGGCAGCGAGTGAGGAGGGCAGGGAAGGAGGCAATCACTGCATAACCAAACAGACCCCGAGCGGAGCACATGAGAGCCAAGGGCCAAGCCGAGACAGATACAGATTGCTTATTGAGCTGTTTTTAGAGTGACGGTATTAACTGCATTGGGCTCAGAAGAACTGTTTTTCTCAGAATAGTTCATGCTGTGCAGCTTTGACAGTTTATGGGACGTGTGGAGGGTACGCCACAGGGTGTTTGTATACTAATTCGCCTGCAGTAATATAATGGCAATAATATTATAATTTGCATAATTTATTTCTTGTTGGTTGCATTAGTGATGATCTTTATTTTCCTCCTCTATCTTCTGTGTTGTCATTATCAGCGTTATTTCAAGTCAAGTATGACATATTAAGTGTCTCCTACCAGTGTCACCAATTACTAGTCAACTGGCATCATTTCCATCATGATGAGCATTATCATTTGTAATTTTGGTGTTTCATTTTTCATATTTTTTTACATTACCTGTCCTGTTTATGGAGAATGTCATTTTAGATGTTTCATAGATAAATGGTGTATAAAAGTGCATAAAATCATTGCATAAATAACTACATTCATTTGTATGTGATTTAAAAGCAGCAATAATCAATATTTTGATACTGATAATGGTTTAAAGGGTTAAATTCAGTTGACTGGTATAGCCGGTAGTGACAAATCCAAAGGATTAACTCCTGACTCTCCTCAACTTGAGGAAAAAATTTTAGCATGTTTAAGATTATTATTTTTGTTTAATAGCATGTGACTTTAATGCATTGGTTCATTCTCACAGCTTTCAACCCTGTGTCCAGTCGCAGTAGGCAGAAAAAGGGACTAATTAACCCATTTTACACTGCCTGCCATCACCAAACGACAGTTAAATAAAGCCAGCTACAAGCTTTTGAATACACTGAAGCTCAGCTAAAAGGCCAGATGCTTTCTACAGGAAATAAAAACCAAGAAGGAAAAAACAAAGTCAATACCACACTTACATTCACCAGGTAGCTAGAACTCCAAGTTAAGCCTTAGATAGACAGCTAGACAGGTAACTAGATAGGTAGATAGCATGTTTTACATCAGTATGTCAATACATGCTTGTTTGTTATGCTGCTCACAGAGGGTCAAATGTCAATAAGCTCTTTTCAGACATGCACTGGAACTTCTTTCCTGAACTTCTCTAGACGCTACCTGGAGGAGTAATATGTGAGAAAACAAATGTCTGACTCTGCCCAGACATCAAAAGGACATTACCTTCTAGCTTTCTAGTACAAAGTCTGGGTAATGTCCGACTGAGCCCATGTGTGAATACAGCAGGGAATTTCCAGAGAATCCACAGCGAGTGACCGAGCATGCCCTTTCAGTCGATCCACTCAGTACAACACCAGACAGTGTTGGGAATATTTACCACGCTTTCGTTGTGCCTCTCTTATCTCCTTGAGGAAAACAGGGTTATGTATATAAAACATTATTTCTCAAAAACCTCTAAACAAACAAAACACAATGATTTTCTGCAGTGTACTTTTTGTCTCACATCGTGCCTCCTGCACACTCTACCCAGGGGGCAACTTTCGCCGAGACCACACAATTTCCCCAAGTGAGAAAACATTTGATGACAAGGACAATCTCCTGTTGATGTGCTGCATGTGTGAAAGAGCTGACTCTCCAGACACTGTCCAGAGTTCATATGTGAAAATGGCCATAGACATATAGCTCAGGTTTTAGAGGAGCTGCTACTGCTAACTGCATCCAAATACTAACATCTGTGTTAGATTTTTATGAGATGTCATCCAAAAGCTGGGTTGCTGTGGGACAATAAGATAGTCCACCATTGCAAACTGTAGTCATGCGTCATGTTACTTGTTGTGACTGAATGAATATAAATTTTCACAGAGCCTAAAATCAGCCTAAAAGTTTCAGTTGATCTAAAATGGCCTTTAATCACCTGCAGTTGTGCTGTTTACAAATCGTACCTGTGGAGTGTGGTGTAAAGTTTGAGTTCATCATTGCTTTAAAAACAAGTTTCCTCCATGGTCTGTTTTTCATGTTATTTTAGCTTCTTGCCAAAATGCAAGAGTAGAAAATTATCTTGCTGACACTTGCTGATGTATTTACAGAAATGTTGATGGATTTTCTGGGTGAAAATAAACCAATTACCTAAAGTAGTATCAGCTTCATCTTCTCCTCTTCCCTCTCTTCCATTTCTTATCAGCACCATTTACTGCTGTCACACCCAGATCTCAGATCGCCATTTCTCCACCCCCTTTTTCCTTCACCTCCTCTTATCGCACTTTAACACCTCAACCTCCCGAGGCCCCTGTTCCTCCATCCACACCTCTGTTCCCTCACGCTCTCTCGCTCATCCTGCCCTAATCCACTGTCCACTGCCTTCTTTGAGCTCCATTTCTCCCTCCTTCCTTCCTACCCTCCTTTGGTTTTTCTCCCCACCACTCCCCCTGCTATCCCTCCATCCATCAGACTGAGTAATGGCCATCAGGGCAGGGAGTCACCCTGCAGCTGTCTGGGACAGACACTGATCACACTCACAGTCACTTTGGGCTGAGGGCACAGCCATCCATTTTATACATGGTGTCACTCACACTGTACTTTCTAAGCGAAAGCAATTACAGGAGCCCAGATGGTACAAACGAGGCTGCTCACACTCATTTGGGGTTAAAGGGTGACTATGTTGTAATTTTAATAACTATATCCCAACTGTTTGTACATTTCACTCGACAGTCCTAGGAGATGACTGAAAGAACAAGCCGCGTGACGGTTATTGACAGCATAGGAGAATTTTTGTATGCTGATCAGTTTCCTTGTCACTGTTCAATGATGCAACAATGAGAAAGCCTAAGTCATTTCCACTGTTTGTTTATTGACCTCTTCTGTTCTCTTTTATAGTTTCTACAGCATTTATGACCGTGGAGATTCAGTAAGCCAATGAGTTAACATCACAGAAATTAACAAGGCTCTTTTCTTTCTCTACTGATTACCAAGAGCACATTTAAAATCGGCCCCAGACTAATTTTCCTAGAAAGTGATTGCGGGCTTAAATCCAAACCACACAGATTCCGTTTCACATATCATCTTGTTGTTGAAAGGAAATATACCTCTTATTTACTCACTGGGCTACAACTCATTTGTATCACAGGCTCTGAAGTGCAGTTTTAAAGCAGGGGCTGGGTGCAGGCCTATCAAAGGGCACTGTAATAAGCTTGAGGTAAATCCTTTGGGTGCTAACCCCTTTAATGATATCTTAATTGCCTTTTTGTTCATATTATGAAATTTTAATGGCCTGCTGAGCTTTTACCTACAGACCAGTCTTAGTACGTTAGACCCTCATGTCATTGCTGCTTATGATATCATTTGTCAGAAATTATGTCCCATTTGTCATTTTGGATCCAATAAATTATAAATGTAGCAGGAGTGCAAGGAAAATGACCACTGATGTTGTTCTTGCTCATTAGGGAACAACCAGAAATGAAGTAGAGCCAAATACAGTTAACCAAAGCATTCTGTGTGGACTATTACTCTTATGTTTACATGCATTAATGCAGTGTAGATTTATGTTTTGAAGTAATGAAATAGGCCCTAACAGAAAAGGCCTTTTTAAGATGTTGTTTAACATTTTTTTGCAAATACAATCATTTGCTTTCTTGTTGACAATTAAATGATTTTTTTAATACCACTCTCATATTTGCCCATTAAACATGAAGATACAATGAGCAGCCTATCTTAGCATAACGGCTGAAAACAGGGAAGCAATGAGCCTGGCTCTATCTAAAAGGTAACAAAACTTGTCAATTTGTGCATCTGAAGCTCATTAAAACATGTGGATGGGGTTTTTAACAGTACCCGTGTAGCTCCTTGCTTCTAATCTTTATGCTAAGCTAAGGCTGCCATCATTTTTGCACAGACACATGGTATCAGGTATCAGTCTTCTTACTCCCGGCAAGTAAACACATATGTCATGGCATTTTTTGAATCTAAATTCAAGTATAAATTAATGGTAAGACATGACTGGTTGCTGATACTCATGCCTGTTTAACTCATCATCTTTTCACAGATCTATTTACATAACTGAAAAAGGAAATCTTAGAGACCTTATTAGACATATTTTGGATTTATATCTGTCCTCTCAGGATTATACACAAACTGTTGATTCACACGTCCTCCCTTTATCTGGGTTACAGCCTCATTATTCTGTTTTTGAGAATATAAACACATTTTTAACAGAAGACACTTTAACATGTCACAGTAGAAAAGGCAGGGGTGCAAAAAAAATCTAATAAATGATGGCTGAATTCCATTTGGCATCTGTGTTTTTTTGACTCGCTGTCACGGAGCCAGCCTTAATGTCATTAGTAACACCTGTGTTTCATCTACTATGACAAATGTGGGCTGGTGACCCTATGAAATTCTCACCATAGCTCCATCTAGCCTCAATGTGAGCTGAGGTCTAAGCACCCACAATTGAAAGCACCTGCGGAAACTTCAAAACAACACATGTACACTGCAAAAAATGTTTTTTGCCAAATGACTGCAACTATAGCGAACTGTAAAGTGTTTTAACTGCTTCTGCTTCGGTTTACATCCTGCAACTACAATACAAAATATCCAGAAGTGTGATTGGTTTATGCACAAACGATTCCTAAGTTAAAATATAAGGAAATGAAAAGATTCTTCCTCAAATGGAAAGCTGGCTGTGTAGAGAGGTACTTAAAGCAGCTTTAGAGTACTATATTTTGAAAATGAGATGGTAAGTAACTGTACTTAAGTACAATTTTGAGGTACTTGTACTTATCTAGAGCATGTCCATTTTTACTTTTCCTCCACTACAAATCAGGCAAAATATAATACTTTTACTCCACTACAAGAGTTACTAGTTACTTTATGCAGTTTTGGGTGATGAAGTGCTGATGGATCAACCTCCTGTCACTACATAAGGTGGTTAAAACCATCATTTTTTACCTTAGACAATTTGTTAAACTAGTCTAAACCAGAGTTTTACGTTTATGTTATCAAAGAAATCAAATGCAAAGTACTTTTACTTTTGTACTTGTATTTTCTAGCCAAATTAATGCAGCTTTACTTGAGTATTGTGTTTGTGTACTTTATGCACCTCTGTGGAGAGACATCATTTACAGGATAAAATAAATATGATAAGAGCTGCTACTAACACATTTAACCAGGTCACAAAATCTACTGTTTATATTAGGAATAAAAGTGCAGTTTACTATACTATGATATTTATTCGACACGTATAGTCAATAGTTTTGTATTGCTTAGCTTTTAAGATACCATGTACTATAACTCTTGCAGTGATGTCAGTAATAATAATCCACTAAATAATACAGCACATAGCCAGTCTACATAACAAGTCATTTTACTTTTGATACTTCAGATAATCAAATAATTCACATTCGCAAATAATGTGTTTGTATTCTGATTTTGATTTTAGCTACAATCCGAAATAAAGGGAGAACAGAAGTAAAGCTGTTCACTGGTTAGTGGAAACCAGTGCCCCGTGTGCCAGTGGCCCCTCTCCATCACCAGGAACCTGAACAGGAAGGTGGGCAAACGCGAGGGGGCGACGTTGGTCTCTGTAACACCCTGACAGAGACAGAAAGCACAGGGAGCTGCTGTGCGCTCTTCTCCGACTCCAGTGTCAGCTCGATTCAGTCACACAGCTCCTGCTCAGACATGGGTGGAAATTCATCTAACGTCTCCTCATTGTTTCTCCTGACTTGTATGACGAGATGCAGAATCGCGTATCACTCGCTGTTTAATCCACTACACAATGGGGACGTCGCTTTGCATTACGGTCGATATTGTTGCGCTCCGTCTATTACGTTTGGAATTAGAGACTTATGCTAATTAGCTCCAATTACGCTCTTTTTCATCTTTTTGTCATCATCCTCCAAATGGTGCGCAAGTAGTTAGACCCCCACTAACTTCAGTCTCCCTCACTATTCATTTGCATGTTTAATTTATGCCTTTATGAATTAAATTAGTGCGTGATGCAACCACATTAGAGTTAAGGCCAGCATGCGAGGGGGTTAATGATAAGACAGGAGAGATAGGAGGACTAATAGGCTCCAGGCTATTAGCAACACGGTAGGACCAAAGTATGACGCGCCATTACACTGAATTAAACTAAGTCATGTGTGATCCTGATGGAATCGCTCATCACACTCACCAGCAAACTGAGCTGGAGATATGACTTTATTTAAAATGTTTCATCTTTTCCTCCTATTATGCCTGGATGTGCGTTGATCAGAGAGAGAGAGAGAGAGAGGGAGGGTGGCGGTGGTGTGTGTGTGTGTGTGTGTGTGTGTGGAGGGGGTGGCCATGGCACTGTGGGGTATTGCGTCACTAGCTGTCTTTACTTGCGCAGGCTCTTTACATGGTGGTCTTTGGCTGTGGGCATCCTTGCTACACTCTGACTCATGCACTGGTATCAGAGCAGCGCTTTAATATCAAACTGTTCTGCAAATCGCGTCAAGGGCAACCTGGCGAACACCACTGCGCTTCATTTAGCAAACTGGGAGCGGGATGTCACTCTTGCAGCACAGAAAACAACTGTGATCATAACAAACAAAGGCATGTAATAAAATACTTTACAGCAGCAGCCTTCCCGTGCCAGCTGCAATATTATCTGCGCTGTCTCGCCGACGCCAACTGTCACCCACTATTTTTCCGACTTTCTTAATTCACTGAATGTGTAAAACATTTAATTTCCCTGCTACAGCTCAGGCTGGGCCTGGAGGAGAGAGGAAGAGATGAAGAGAGTAGAAGAGCGAAGCGCCACTTCACTGGTTTTGTTGTGAGGGCCCGATGTGTGCTCTGGCTGGCGTTGCAGAGCCCCAATCAGGTGCCATTACACCCGGTGGTTGAGAATGCCATTGGCTGGTGGGGAAAGGAGCTGTGCGCAAAACCAACCCCGCTGCTCACACTCGCCTTACAGAAGCCGAGCTGAGAGCATCATCCGCTTTGAGCGCTCAGGCGCAGTGATTACATCCTCACACACGCAGAAAGAGAAAGTCCCGTCAGTCGCCAGTCTTCGTTAAGAAGTTTCATTCCTCATAGATTTCGGTGCTGCGCACATAGGAGTTGTTTTTTTGCTTTTGCCGTTTCTGTTCGTGTGGATTTTCCTGTTTTGTTTTGTGACTTTCTGTGAAGAAAGGACAGTCTGTTCTGTGCACACGGAGTGTTGGCTATGCGTCCTGGCTCCAGCCTGCAATGTTTGCGCCGACGCCAAAACTCACAGACCGGTGCAGAATTGATTAAAACAGAGACGCTCGGATCAAATGGCTGTGCTTCTCACAGCTGAAACGACACAATGTTCCACTGACCCGAGGCAGAGGAGGGGAATTTCAGACTCGGACAGCCTTGTTGCTGTTTATTTCACTGCCGTTTTACGGACAGAGGAAATGGGGAATGCTCATTTCTTATAAGAAAACGGAATAACATTTCTTTTTCGTCTTGAAGTGCACTTTTAGAGGGAGAGGAGATGATCTGGTTAATATTCCTGCTCTCCATCCTGGATGGAGCTGTCTGTCAGCTACACTACTCCGTGCCAGAGGAGCAGGAGCCTGGATCTGTGGTTGGGAATATTGCGGAGGATTTGGGGCTGGACATTACCAAACTTTCCGCTCGCCGCTTTCAGACGGTGCCTAGTTCACGGACACCTTATCTGGAAGTGAACTTAGAGAACGGTGCGCTCGTGGTGAAGGAGAAAATTGACCGGGAAGAAATCTGTAAGCAGACCATCCCGTGCCTATTGCACCTGGAGGTGTTTCTGGACAACCCACTGGAGCTCTTTCGTGTGGAGATCGAGGTGATGGATATCAACGACAATCCTCCCAGCTTTCCCGAAACAGACATTTCCGTGGAAATATCGGAGAGCGCCATCCCCGGGACCCGTTTCCCGGTGGAAAACGCCTTCGACCCCGACGTGGGCACGAACGCGCTCAGCACATATGCCATAACGAACAATAACTATTTTTACCTGGACGTGCAGACGCAGAGCGACGGGAACAAGTTCGCGGAGCTGGTGCTGGAGAAGCCGCTGGACAGGGAGCAGCAGGCGGTGCACCGCTATGTGCTGACGGCTGTGGATGGAGGCATCCCGCAGCGGACCGGGACGGCTCTCCTGGTCGTTAAAGTTCTGGACTCTAACGATAACGCGCCCACGTTTGACCAGTCCGTGTACACCGTTAACCTGCGGGAAAACTCTCCCGTGGGCACACTGGTTATTCAGCTTAACGCCACGGATGTTGACGAGGGACAAAACGGGGAAATAATGTACTCTTTCAGCAGTCATAACGTCCCGCGGATAAAGGACTTATTTAATATTGACGCTAGAACAGGTAGGATAGAGGTGGCGGGGGAGGTGGACTATGAAGAGAGCAACACGCACCAAATATATGTCCAGGCTAAAGATCTGGGGGCTAACGCTGTCCCCGCGCACTGCAAAGTGCTGGTCAAACTCGTGGATGTGAACGACAACACACCAGAGATCGGTTTCAGCACTGTGACCGAATCCGTGAGCGAGCAGGACGCCCCGGGCACAGTGATCGCGCTTTTCAGCGTCTCAGACCGGGACTCCGGTGAGAATGGGCAAATGAGCTGCGAGATACTGGGAGACGTCCCCTTCAAGCTGAAGTCATCTTTTAAGAACTACTACACCATCGTGACGGACGGACCGCTGGACAGAGAGAACACTGACTCATACACCATCACCGTGGTGGCCAAAGATAAGGGTCAGCCTTCGCTCGCCACCAGCAAGTCCATTAAAGTGCACGTCTCCGATGAGAACGACAACGCGCCCCGTTTTACGCAGGCGGTTTATGATGTGTATGTGACTGAAAATAATGTGCCCGGTGCGTTCATTCACGCCGTGAGCGCTTTGGACCCTGACATAGGACAGAACGCTCTCATTACTTACTCCATATTGGAGTGTGACATACAGGGCATGTCTGTGGATACGTATGTGTCCATAAACCAGGACACCGGCTACCTTTACGCGCTGCGCTCTTTTGATTACGAGCAGCTGAAGGAGTTTAGTTTCATGGTCCAGGCTAAAGACTCGGGTGCTGCTGAGCTCTTCTCTAATGCCACTGTAAATGTGATCATAGTTGACCAAAATGATAACGCTCCCACTGTAATAGCCCCCATCGGCAAAAACGGCACAGCCAAAGAGCAGCTGCCGCGCTCCGCGGAGCCCGGTTATCTGGTGACGCGCATTGTGGCCATGGATGCGGATGATGGCGAGAACGCACGGCTGTCCTACAGCATCCTGCGGGGCAACGAGATGGGGATGTTCCGCATGGACTGGAGGACAGGGGAGCTGCGGACAGCCCGCAGGATCTCTCCAAAGCGGGACCCCCAGGCTTATTACGACCTGCTGATCGAAGTGAGAGACCACGGGCAGCCCCCTCTCTCCTCCTCCGCCAGTGTGAGTGTAATATTAGTGGACAGTGTGGTCGAAGGCCGCAGCGGCGATCGCGGCTCGGCCTCCAAGGCGAAAGAGACCTCTCTTGACCTCACCCTCATTCTCATCATCGCCCTGGGCTCCGTTTCTTTCATCTTCCTCCTTGCTATGATTGTACTGGCCGTGCGCTGTCAAAAGGACAAAAAGCTCAACCTGTACACGTGCCTGTTGGCCGGTGACTGCTGCCTGTGCTGCGGTTCGTGCTGCAGCAGGCAAGCTCGCGGCCGGAAACAGAAGAAGCTGAGTAAATCGGACATTATGTTAGTTCAGAGCACCAACGTGACGTCAGGAGTCGGACCCGTCGGGCAGGTGCCCGTAGAGGAGTCTGGCGTGGGCGGCGTGGGAGGGGGCTTCGGCTCCCATCACCACCAGAACCAGAACTCATACTGCTACCAGGTGTGTCTGACACCAGAGTCCGCCAAAACGGATCTGATGTTCCTGAAACCGTGCAGCCCCTCCCGCAGCAATGACACAGATCACACCAACCCCTGCGGCGCCATAGTCACGGGTTACAGTGACCAACAACCGGACATCATATCCAATGGCAGTATTCTCTCTAATGAGGTAAGGGAAGCCTGAATCAGCTTTTGTGGCCCAAGGCTCCTCTTCACCCTCTTTCAGACTTATTAAAAGTGCGCAAAACCGTGACTTTAAGGGTTAACCTCATTTAAAAGATCCTCCAGAAATCGACAGCTGTGCCTGCTCCATGTCAAAGTACGTTATCCATTCAGGTCACGCTCGGCAGAAGTCTCTGAGAGGAATGGAATGGTATCTGCTATCGACTCGGCTGCTCAGAGGCTTTTAGCCATTGTCATGCGTAATAGTGATTGGACACTGTTAATTGTTAACTCTCGTGTGGCCTTTTAGTTGCATTCGCAACAGACTGTTGTCAGATCAACCTGTGCTGTGCGCAGAAGGCTGAAGCCATGAAGCGCTCCGCATTTTCCAGTCAGAATGGAACGTTGTGTTTTTCCTCTGGCATCGTGTGTCTGCTGATGCTGGTTTAATCTATTATGTTAACTAAACATCACAGGAGCGCGCGCACGTGAATTTTGATTAGATGTGAGTTCAAAATGTTAATGATCCAATGCAGAATATGCAGATGCGGCACTGACTGCAAATAAAGCAGAAATGCGACCATTGCAGTGAAGAGGATACACAACGTACACGCCAACGCTAAAATATGATCAGAAACGTTGAAGAAAATTCAACCAGGAGCGTTTTTTTTCTTTGCGCGCCACATAGGTTACATGACAGGTGCCGTCATCCACTTCTTCTACTTAACCCCCCCAAAAACTCTCTATAAACTTCCCAGCATGCACTGTAAAGAAAGGAGCAGGCGGCTGTTTTGTGTTGTTGGTGTGTGCGTTCTGCTCGGGGCGCTGGAGTGGAGCTACACAGTCAGTCACAGCCTTGCCTTTGCTGTGCTTTAATTATTCCGTGCACGACCCAGCACGGCAGCACCGTGAACAAAGGTTGTTCAGTTTCAGCATCGGGCGACTCAATCATTTACGCATTCAATCGCCTCCCTAACCCACTCTCCCCTGCTCTCGCCCACTCACTCACTCACTCACCCAACGGATGCGCGCTGCTTTGGCACCCCGCCTTTTCCAACGCAGTTACACATCGACAACCAGTATATGCATATGTGCTCAATTATGTTTCTCTTGCTTATTAATGAACCCCCTCTCTGTGTGTTTATTATATTTGGCATTGATCAAATGTGTGTTTTTGTGGATTTTCTAGACAAAACACCAACGAGCAGAACTCAGCTATCTGGTGGACAGACCCAGACGTGTCAACAGGTAGTGAGACACACACACACACACACACACACACACACGACAGCTCGAACTAAGGGTTTATAAACACAGAGTCAGTGTGCACCACCAAGGATGCATAAATAAATTGCTTCCCTTCTTTTTTTTCCCCAAATGAGCGACTTTGTTGTGCAGGGAGAGAGTCTCCCCCCC
>OMLM01008689.1:27230-51552 GCA_900302695.1 Helostoma temminkii
TGTGTTTTTGTGGATTTTCTAGACAAAACACCAACGAGCAGAACTCAGCTATCTGGTGGACAGACCCAGACGTGTCAACAGGTAGTGAGCACCCAACACACACACACACACACACACACACTTTATTACCAATGTGCAGTGCCTAGTGAGCCACATAACATCCACCATCAGTGGACCTGGAGTATTGAGAAGGCCTCTTGGAGCCACAGCCTATTCACATATCTATAAAGCAGAACACCACACCCATCAGAATGAATCCTGTATATTCCGCTTTGTTAACTGTGGCTTTGAGAGGCTACATGGTTCCCACTGTATCCATAATGTTCATCTTCAATTTGGCATCACTCCCATAACTGACAGAGCAGTGCCTATTAAAGCTCTAATGCTGGATTTCATTACATGCCATGTGTAACATCCAATTTAGAGTCTTGTCAGCCACACTATTAAGGACTGTATTAATGTGGTGTTGATTTCTGATTCCCCCTCTCTTTCTATCCATCTCTCTGCCCCTCATTTAATCCTCCTCCTCTTTTTTCATCTTCCCCTTCCTGATGCTGTAACTTGACCTCTCTCTCTGCCCTCTTCATTATTTTCACACCTCGCTCTCCTCCTCCTTCTCTGATACGACTGCCTGCCCCCTCTCCTGCCCTTTCTCAGTTCTGCATTCCAAGAAGCAGACATTGTCAGCTCCAAAGACAGTGGTCATGGCGACAGCGAACAGGGCGACAGCGACCACGACGCCACCAACCGGGGTCATTCGGCTGGTGAGTTCCCCCACATCACATAATTACAGTCATTTCAGTGCTCTCTCTCTCTCTCTCTCACTCACACACACATCTCCAGCCTGAGTTTCAGTAGTGCGTATGTGAGATGGTGAACGGAATAATGCTGAATTGTTGGTGCGGACTGGTGACTTTTAATTTCCTTAATTTGAGAGCGCGCGAAAGCTCAGGCTCTGGGGGTGATGGCTGGCTGGCATGAACAGCCCCAGAGGTGTTGATTGTATTTCACACCCGGGTGAAATGGAGGAATATTTGGGGAAATCTCTTTCTTTTCTCGCTCTGACTCCTGCTTTTGGTCCCCTGCTCTCTTTCTAACCTTGGTGCCGTTTCAACGAGTGGTGCTGAAAGGACAGCGACTCACAGCGAGCCAGTGTGAGGCCCATGGTGCTTTAGTGGCACAGATCAATAGGTTCACTCAAGTGGAAGCTAAATTGATATAATGAGATGCATTTCAATCAGCCTCACAGTCAGTGTATTGTACCGCCTTTGCTGACTATAGATCCAGCTGATCAAACACATTAAAAGCTTTTTGTTAGACAAACCTTTGTAGCTTAAGTTAAAGAAGGTAAAGTGTCAGAATTGGAAAATAGTTCCACTTCCACACTCCTACTTTCAGTTTATTTACTGACTCTCATTTCTTTTCTACCCTTTACAGTGCAGTAAATATTTTTAGAGAAGGCCTTAGGTCTTATCATAAGCCTCCCCTTGTTCTCGCTAAAATTCTACTAGGTTAGTACCTGTTTATTGATCAATCTGGAGTCAGACAAAAAGTGGAGCAATACAAAATCTCATTTCATATTGAATTGCCCTTTCCTTCTGAGGGATTGTTCCACACAGCTCATGTAAGACCCCTGTCTAGACCAGAGCCTGCCAAATATCATATCAGTGCTGGGAATACAAATAGAGCAGATTAGAGAGGTGCTGTAGGATAACGAATGATGCTCATCAGGCACCACAGTGTTTGACATTATTAATAAACCAAACCAAAATAGAGAGCCAGTATGCAGCAGTGGCAGTGTCACTCCCTGCCCTCGCCGAGGAAACAGTCTGGGAAGGTCAAACTGTGCAATACTGAAATGCAGATTTGAAAGGAAATCCAAAATCTCAGTATTTCTCCTTTATTATGAATACAGTGTTTTGTGAAATAGATATGAACAGAGATGTACACTCAGAAAAAAAACAATAAGTCACACATAAGTGTTAAGTCAGTTACAGCAAATATAGTTAGATCAACTCAAAATATTTCCTTTCAACTCAATTATGGCACCTAATCTTTAGGTTTAATTTTTCTGAGTTTAAGATATTTATTCTGATTTGGATCTATTATGATGTATTTTAGCTCATACTGCCAGCAAGTAATCTCCCATGATATGACACTCCAAGACTGACCTGTAACTTGAAAAATGTGTCTTATGTGAAATATTGTCTGGAAGTCTTTCTTGCTGGTTTCCAGGCACAGTTACAGTCTCACTTTTATGAACCAATAACACGTTTCCTCAGCTTTATTTGGCTCTGATCGTGTTCATTTGGCACCGGCCTGGGAGCGTACACAGTTGGTGCTGTACTCTGTATTTCATATGAGGAAACCAACATTTGTTCCTCATGTTGGATTTAGAAGGGAACAGCTTACCACTCCATGGGAGGTAATATCACACGACTGGTATTTTGGAAAGAAGGACACTTGAGTTTCACAGCCTTCTGTAAACAAAACCAGATGAACTGTGTGTGTATGTGTGTGTAGGGGCGTGTAAAGGTATACCGTTGTCTGATTTAATATGTAGTTGTATATGTGATACCTTTATGTAATCCGTGCGCGCATGTGTGTTTTGTGTATGAGGAAAACAAGGCTCGTTGATGATGTCTGTACTGAAAAGCAGTTCTCCTCTGAGACGCCACTCAGGGAAGCTTAAATGAGATTCAATTTAAGAGCAGTGAGTGGTAGCTAGTGGTTGGCATGCTGCCATACAGTATGTATATTGCTTCCGCATAGTCATAGTCGATGCTCTTTTATGTTTCTGCACATACATGTGTGATTTTTATTAATGTCTAAATATACAAGAGTTGAGAATAGTGTTGGTTGTCTCCTGTGCCCTGGTTGTGTGTGTTATTGTGTCAGTTTTGTGCATGTTCTTATGTGGAGTGCCAAACTAAATAAGCCTGAGCCAAAACTATGTATGAACCACACTTTCTACACATTTCTGCAATATTCGTGTGCACACGCATACACGCTTTTATATTTTGCTCGCATTCTGTATGTGTGTGCATTTATCTGACACACATTTTCTTTCCCGGGCTTTGTGGCAGGGTCTCATCCTTCATTCTGTCTCCCCCACACGTTGGCTCTCCTCAACACTCGGCTGATCAGTAATTCAGTTCTAGAACCTTTGCATAGCAATTATCAAAGGAGGGTTAGAGGCAAGGTTTCCTCCAGGGAAAGCACGGCACACTCTCCCTTTTGGTGCACCTCGAAATATTTCAAATCAAGGGGAAACCATTTCCAGTTGGCATATCATCAACTACACCTGCCGTAGCTTCCCGCTCGGCCGCTCGTCTGACACTTTAGAAAATAAGTCTCCTGACGTGGTTTTAAATCAAAGGGACACTGCCTGTGAGGCTAGGATATCACTGGATACCTTTAAAAAGTGGGCAAATGGCTTTTCTGAAAGCAGCATGTGTGGAGTGAAGCACTGCTGCGTCAGGAGCCAAAGCACTATTGATTCACTATTACACTTTCTACCTCCACACACCCTCATTTTTTTAGGCTGTTTGATTCAAATTAGACACTGCTTTCCTCATTATTTCCCTCATCACCCTAATAGGACATGGCGACAACAGTGAGCAAAGCAAAACATAAAAAAAGGTGACAGATAAGAGAGGGTAAAATATTCATCAAAAAATCTGGCATCCCAGAAATGCTCGATCAGCCATGGAAGAGGCTGCGTGACGGGTGGGAGACTGGAAATGATCATTATCATGACGTTTGTTTTGGTGAGGACAACAGCTGTGACAAATGGGACAATTAAATCACTCTGGCAACGGTGTATTAGATGTCTGATTATGAATTAGTGGCGGGTACCGTGTTGCAGTTTCCCATGTCAGTGAGCTGTCGGAGGAATTAAGCATACAGGGTGTTGAAACGCCCTCCTTTTAGGAACTAGACACAGACTAAACTAGGACTGTGGAATGACCAGTTGGTACTGATCTATACTTACTTAATATGGCATGTAAATATGTCTAAGATTCTCCAGACCAAAAAAAAGATTTAGAAATAAAAGAACAGACCTTCATCGATGCGAAAGCAAAGAGCTAAAAAACAGTGACTGCCCTTGTCTGAAAATAATTAAGCCTTCTCAAAATCATTTGTTGTGTATAGCCAGACCAAAAAACATATTCAGTTTATATATTCAGTTAACATTGCACTGTCATATAATTAAAAAAAAGCAAACGCAGTAAGTTCAGATGGTGGAACCATCAAACGTGTGGCTTTTGAACTTGGAAAATGACTCAAAGAAAGACAGTCATTCAGTAAGGACTTCTTGAGGGGGTGACACAGATAAAATACGCAGGAAGCGCAGTTCACACTCAAGGCTTCAATATTCACTAGCAGAAAATAGCTTAAATATATCTATGAGACAGGAAAAAGTAAAAATCTACAGCAACTAGAGGGGGTGAAGGGGTAACCAAAGCTGACTGCTTTGTTGAATATCAGTGAGTCATAGCAGATAAAAAATATATATATTTATATATATTTTAAGTTTATACATAAAACACTATACTACTAAAACACAATTAATGTACTGTAGAAGGAAAAATGAATTACCACAACTAAATAGTTTATTCTGTAGAAATAAATCAAAACCACAATACAAGTATGTCCCGCAATAACCGCTAATAACTGAAACATGTCAAGTGTCATGTTTGAATGTGTTCTTAGTATGAATAGCCTGTGTGTTTTGAATGATCTGAATGGCACAGAAGTTTGCAACCCTGAAATGGATAAAAAAAAGAGAGAACAACATCAGTTTCAGCTTCAGTGTTGGCAAAATCTAAAAATTCATAGTATCTGCTAAAAACATAGGATCAAAAAGTGAAAGGACGTATTTTCATTGCCTCTGACAGAGGCCTTGGATATTTATTACAAAAGCAAACCATAAGGCCGTAAGACTAATGGAAATCTCAACAAAGTCCCGGGAGTCATAAAGATGCTTTGACCATGATATGTGCTTCGTAACACACGCATCATCCTTTCTGCACAGAGATTAAACGTGATTGAACATATGCTCCAGCAAAGCTGTGATACTAAACTTTCTCTAAGAAACCTAAAATATGAAGTCAATATATGTGTCACCTCAGCTCAAAGTGAGCTTAGTAATGAGATCACTGTCACGCAAATATAAAATTTTAGTTTATTACAACACATAACAAGCTAAACAAAATCACTCTAATCAGATATTAACAATTACATATTAAGATAATAATAAGCAAAGCCAGTGTGTGTCAGATAGAGGCAGCTCATGGCTGCGCAGTACTTTATCTTGCTGGATTCAAAGAGTAGACAAAGTGATGAAAAGCATACAAAGCAGAGATCGATAATCACTCGTCATCCAGAGCATTTGCTCTTACGATAAAAAAGGAGCAATATTAATCAAACAGACACTATTAGGGCAAGCGGCCATCTTGGCTCTCCTTCACAGCCCAGCTGCCATGTAGCAAACGTCGAAAATGGTAGCTGTCCCAGAGAAACACCAATTTCTCTGTCTGTCATTACATGATATGGTGGGAGCCATCTTGCTCTGGTTTGGCCCTGGGAGGTCTCTTGTTTACTCATCACGGCCTCACTGGCCAACTCGTGTAAGTCGTGAAGCTATGCTACTCCCCTGTTGTCCAGAGCTGCTGTCCAAATATTGACATTTTGTGCCTGTTTTCTCTCTGGAGCAGTGGAGGTCAAGCTAAAAACCAAATATATAGATGTATAGATAGAAGACATTCTCATTCTTTCTTTTTTTTATAAAAGAAAAAGAAAGTCAGAGGAAGAAACAGGCAAAGGGGATTATGTGTGAGAGAAAATAACAAGAGACATGGAATGAGACGCCGAAGAGCCACAGACAGGCAGAAGCGCTGTAGATATATACCCACAAAAGCAAATTCAAACAGAGGGCTCATTCTCTCCTTGATTTCCAGTTGCTGGGTGTGTGTCAGGCAGCACAATTAGTCAAATCAGACTAACGTGGGATTTTGGAAACATACAGAAAGAGGGAAAGAAAGAAAGAAGAAGAGAAAAGAAAAACAGAAGTGCTGATTGCTTATTAGCAAGTAAATTGTGTTTGCATTGTGTAAAGCTGTGTGTGTGTGTGTGTGTGTGTGTGTGTGTGTGTACGTGTGCATCGTGTATTACTAAGTTTAGGGGGACCTGTTTGTGCACTTATTGCAGGGACATTGCCTTCCTTAAGGGGACCAGATAGTTAAACCATTAATATGACCTGGCTTAAGGTTAATTTAACATTAGGTTAGAATTATGCAAATGGTGGTTATGATTAAGTGCAGAGTAAATCTCCAAGAAATAAATCGAAGCCAATGTAAGTAACTACAAGGAATCAAAACCAAAATGTGTGTGTGTGTTTGCAAGTGTGCGTGTGTGTGTTCTCCCTGCCTGATGAGGTCACGGTGAGAGATAGGGCTGCTGGCAGGGCCTGTCATTGCCAGTCACTGTTTTGGTTGTTGTTTTGCTTCCTGCCCGAGGAAGAAAAGGTGCTTCACGGGGATCAACAGCCACTGGGTGTCACATGTGCTCGGCCTGTCTGTCTGTTTACTTGTGTACATTTACATATTTCCCCGTTAAGAGAGTATTTTTAAGCGTGTGTGTGTGTTTGCAAACATATGAGTTGATGTCGCTGTTTTTTAAGAGTGAGCCAGCAGGCAAAAATCACTGAGTAGTTTGCAAGCTAGTGACAAGAGTTACTCTGAGCTGATAGACAGTAAACAGTGACTGCTGCAGACTATATTTACACATCATCTCCAGAGTACAATACGCCCTTGTGCCTGCTTAATAATATACTGAGAAATGAGAGATATGGTACAAACTAAGTTTTCTCTTAATGCTTCAATATTTATTTTGTATTTGCATATGTGCCTGCCTTCTGCATGTGTGTTTGGTTTTGCACCTGAGCTTTAGCCTCCTTGCTGATGTGTTTGCACATTTGGGAGAATATGCATTTTGGCTTCATCTGCACAACAGCACATAGATGACTGGGGGGCCTGAGGTCAGCACCCTTGTGCGCCAGAGGAGGAAATTAATTTGCAAAAAGTCCATTAAAAGGCTAAAGGCTAACTGCAAAGTGGGAATAAACAGAAATACCATCATTTCTATGCCGCCAACCTTTAAAAGCAGCATAAATATACATTAGTTACAGGGGTGAATCAGAGTGTAAATGCAATGAAATGCCACTCAAAAAATGAGTTGGTATTTACACACATCTCAAAAGTTTTCCTCTACTCTTATTAGAAATGTAGATTCTTGTTTGCTTCTACACATGATCATGGTCTGATGATTGGTGTGACCACCAATCACATGCAAGGTGGTGATAAAAATAAACAAACCTTTGGCAGCTAGGGCTCAGTAGTGCCTATTCTGTGGACCACACAGGAAAGACAGAGGTAAACAGGCCACACAGACATCTGATGTATTTAGAACTTGCTGAATCAAGCACAATATGTTAAGTAAAATACTGAAGAAAGCATCCGTCAGCTTGTATACTCAGCTTTTTCCCCTGTTTCTGGTTTTTCTACAGTTTTCCCACAAAACCAGGTCATAATGAATTCCGTGTGTCCCACAGGAAAACAGGATGGTGCTGTAAAAATGATGATAATAAACTATCAAAGCTGAAGGTTAATTTTACATCTATGTTATTGTTAGACATTATTAAACTGAGATGGACTGAGCGATGACAGAAAGCGAATGGCTGGGTCTTTAAAACATTTCTTAGAGCTCTTTCATTTTTGGTTCTTAAATCAAAGTCCTCCCCCTCTCAGGCTACCTCTGTCTAACCCCTCTCCCGTCTCCATCTGCAAACCCAAACGGGGGCTTGTCGTTTCTGGCCATCGCTCTTTCCATCTGTGATTGCCTGGGTCTCCCCTCTCCTTCCTTATGGTTCCAGCAGTCTTGCTGCTTCTCCTGCCTGCTGTCTCTGTCTGTGAAGTCTGCGACTCCCCCCGTCTGTTTGGCCCTCGCTGTCTTCTGTCTGTGAGCCTCCTCTGGCTCTCTGGTCACTGCACAGCCTTGTTGCCTGTCTCGCTCCCCATGAGGCCTGAATTAGCAACACGATTAGATCCACACAATGCACACAAACATGAAAATACAACCAGTCACAGTGGTAGGTCTGGATGACATTTGCTAGGAACAGGAACTTATAGTATTGTGGTAAATAATCTTCCTCTCAGTGTTACTTTCTGGGTAAAAAAAGTTTATTACATTTTAGAAATTTTAATGACATTTGACATCCAACTTTTTATAATAATAATAGCAGCTTAAGAACTAAATGTTCCACACACCTCTGCTGCATTTTTAATTCTGTTAATTCAGAGCGTATTGAGTATTAAGGTATTTTTGACTGATGCTTTATTTAAGTGTTGTTTTAGGAGAAATACTAAGTGTAATTTAAAATACAGATTAACTGAGCCAACTTTTTTATTAAAAAAACAAGTGATGTAATCCTCAGTAGTGTCTGCAGGAATGTGCTGTATATAGGCTGACAGGCAGGATCCAGGGTAAACACAATTGCCCTGACCTGGCTACACTGCTTGCTGCTGCTCATTAAGGTTATTGCTTTGAGTGCCCAGCAATAACCTAAAGGCTACTCGGAAGAGCATATTGACATTTTTATCAACTCCTTCATTGTCTCATTCAGACTGTGGTTGCTGGACAGAAAGAGGACACAGATAGCGCGATTTTAAAAGAAGAAAATAAACAATAAAAATGAGCCAGGGACAAAAATAGGATTATAAAAAGCAAGGGAGACAGGTTCCTTCCATGCTTCCACCATTTTCTAATCATAAGAAGATCAGTATCTGTTTCACAGTGATGCAGCTTCCCATATACTATTTCTTACTTGTTTTACTTCCTTTAGTCTCAAACTTTAATTGTCATCATATTGCAGGAACACGTCTGAAATGCACAGACCATTAGAGCAGCAGCTTTCAGTCGACAAAACAAAAATGACAAATATCACAATGTGCACATTTGTATTTATAACCAGTGATGCTTATGTTGTTGTTGTTGCCTCTTTCACTGCAGGTAAAGATAATCCATACTCCATAACAGGCTGGTATCTTAATATGCAGGGGGAGGGGGGTGCAGACAGAAAAAGTATTTTTCTTTCCTTAAAGCTACAGATAAAGGTGAAGCACACAGAACTTTACCATCTATATAGTATGACAGGTAATATTAAGATATAATATTACTTCATGGTGGAGGTTGAATTTATCTATTCTGATTATTAAAAGTGGTATACAAGTGGAGTAATTTTTCTCCTCACACCTCTGAAATGATTCCTTTGTATTAATACTTAAATCATAGGCTTATCTTTCTCTAATGTATTATCTATTTATATGTATATGCCTGTGTTACATTGATGGTGCCTGTTTTTAGTAATAGAGGAACAGTGGCCTTATCAGTCGAATGGATCAGTAGAATAGATCGGTGTAAGTAGACCCTTTGATCTGGAGCCTTCTGGGAATTACAGATTACAGATAAGTCTGCTTTCTTTGTTTTTGGCTCTTTTTCTGCCTCACTTTCCTCCTCTCATGCTCAACTGCTCATTTTCCCGCTCAACACTTTTCAATGGAAAACCAGGAAAACTACAAATCCATTCAGCACATGAGTAGAGAAAGGCTGCAGGGTCTCATTATTATGATGACTCTGTTCACGTCTCTTGTTCTTTTTCTTTTCCCTTTTATAATCTCTCTCTTGTTTCCCCTCTGTCCTCCACTCTTTATCCTCTCTAAGAGAGTGTAATTAACATAACTGGTACCTCTTTCATACCGCGCGTGTGTGCGTGTACGTGAAAGTGTGTGTTACTCTATTATATCATTTCAGATGTTAATTTAATCTTTTTTTATGTTGGTGTTTCCTTTTTGGCAATTGCTCTGTGTCAATTACACACTTTGTCGGTTTGTATACAGATGATTGACATTAGTGTGATTAAGCAGTCAGGGAATGTTTCGTTGCCTTTCGTGGCACATTTCTTAAGATAATTGTTGTTTTGTTTTTGTTTTTTTGTGCAATGATGATGGAATATGGATTCACATTTTGTCTCTTGGTATTTGGGAATCAATTGTGAGTCTGAGGATGTTGATATGGAGAGGGGGTGCAATGTTTTCGCAACACCACATCACTTTGATTGCACATTTCATTCGGAATGAATGAGGTGAGGAGGAAAACAAACAATTCGCTTCATCAATGTTGGCCTTGTCTCTTTGATGAATAGCTTTGCTGCACTTTTTCTGCCTGCGACATTGGCGAATGATTGCTAACTTGTGTTCCCTCTTCTGCTCTCTTTCCCTCATCTCCGCCTCATCTTGCCTTTCCACTCCAAAATCTCTGTACCACTTCTCTCTCTCGTCTTTTTTTCCATTTACTTATCTCTTATATCTCTGTAATCTCCTGTCCACCTTTCCACTTCTTCCTAACTCATCCTGCATCTACTTTCCATCTCTCTGTCTGTATCTTCTCCGCAGGTGCTGACCTGTTTTCCAACTGCACAGAGGAATGCAAGGCCCTCGGCCACTCCGACCGCTGCTGGATGCCGTCCTTTGTGCCATCCGACGGGCGCCAGGGGCCAGACTACCGCAGCAACCTGCACGTGCCCGGCATGGACGCCACACTGCCCGACACTGAGGTACCCTCCTCCGTCAACCTCTCCGACCAACTCACCATGACCTCGTCCACCGCCTCGGCCAATGATAGGTCATTCTCCACCTTTGGCAAGGACGGTCAGAGGTCACAGTCACACCACAGCCTTCACCATCACCTCCATCAGCAACAGCAGCAATACAGCTCCAGCACGCTAGAGAGGAAAGAGTATGATAGGGGGACCCTACCATACAAACCCACCTTTCTCTGTGAGTATCAGTATGAAAGTTCACTGGGACCCTATGACTTTGGTCTGGTCCAGTACAGATACTAACGGAGGGGACAATGAATCTGCCTCTTGATTCTGATCTGGACTTTTTATGTTGTTTATCAACATTTTTTTTCCCTCTGTTTTCAAGGAGCTTTAAAAATACGGCTTTATGTTATGTTATATCTTTTCATTTCATTTTGTAAATTAATTGTTTTGTCGAATGTAACATGTAATCTATAACTCCCCTTCTCCCAGTCCCACCTTAACAATACAGTCAAACCCCCTATTAACCCAAAATGTTGTCTGTAATCATGTGATTTATTTTAAAAAATAAACAAAATTTAAATTGGACTTGTATTAAAATGCTGTGGCCCCCTTTTCTTTCCTTCCTTTTCTCTAAATTTACCCCTCAAGATCCTTTTCAATCAGTCTTTTTATCTGATGCTCATATAAGTAAAGGTCACCATTACAAGCACACTTCATGTTTCAATTCTTACCATCCTCACTCACATATAATGAAACGCTGTTTATGCTTTAAAAAAGAGATTTTATCACAACGAGAGGAAATAGAAAATGAGAGGATCATCTCATGCTGTAAAGGACATCTTTTTCCATTTGCTCGAAAGCAAAGAGTTTTGCTCGAGCGCGATGACTTCCCTACTGAATAGCTCGAAAAGGTGAAACTCACAGCCCACACTGCTTCTTTTTCACATGGTTTGAAGTCCATTTTGTTCTAAAAAGGAAGTCTCGAGTATGTATACTCGCTTGCTTGTGGATCAATACATGACTTAAAGACGGGTGGGTTAGGTGGGCTGTCAACAATGAGGTCAAGATTCCTCTGCTGGAGAAGTCACGCACACAAGTTTTTGTGCAAGAAAGGAGGGAAACCGTTACACTATGAAGCAAGTTTAATTTTCCAAATGAAACATATTGATATCCGATGGAGTAAAATTGAATTTCCAGCTTGCATTTCTCAAGAAGCTGAATGGGATGAAAAGGACGGCAGGACACTTGCCACTTTCACTTTCAATTGCTTCCAAGCTCCCACATTACATGAATATTCTATTAGCTCTAAGAGTAGAGAATGGATTCGATATACGCATTCAGTAGAGAAGTCATTTCCAGTCAAGTCACCACCATGTTAACCACCATCCTCCATGAACCTGCATGCTGACTGCAAGCTGTCTCTCAGGTAAACGATGAGCACCATAACCTGCTTTTTTTTTTCTTGTTTGCGACTTAGCAAAAAGAGTCAGGCAATCTTCCTCTTGCACATCAGGTCTGTGTGAAAAATAATTGGTATTTAGCCTTTAGGTGCTAGAGCCTGCTTTGCTCCAAATATAGCTGCCTGTGCGTCTGCTCATCTCGTCTGCCTTGCAGGGTTAGGATAAATGCACTCCATATTCGCTCAGTCCAAAACTCACGACTTTATTTTATTTCATTTTACTTTTTTGATTTATGATTTTCCTGGCTTTTCCTGCTCTGTTGAAATAAATTGACCCCACACTGCCACGGCAAAGGTTTTGTTGTTCATCAGTCTGTAAAAAATATGAGTATAGTCCCAGAGGCTGAGGCTCTATTAACCAATACGCATCATGTTCTACTTATAAAAATAGCACCGTATGCTACTACTGGCTTTGGCAATGCTCTGATCACCAGGGTTGACTTGATAAAGGGTTTATAAATGTTTAATGATCCATTTGTAGATAATTAATGAAGCAATTAGTGTTCTGTGTATTTTCTGTGCATGCATTATGCAGCCACCAAATTCTGAACATTTATCTTTGTTGATGGACACGTTTGTACCCAATTCCCAAATTAGTTTTATGATTATACTTTGAGGACCAGCCTCTAGGGTATATAAATAACTTCACAGGGAGTCCTTTGTGGCATGTATCCTTCAAGAGATGGTATTTCGAGCCAACAGTGTCACTAAGAAGTCTCGGGGGATAGGGTGTCTTGTTTCTTAACAAGTGTGTTTTCTGTCTTTTCAGCCCGCAAAAGGATTTGCTAGCTCGTTCCATGTGGACCTGTCGGAGACAGCGTGAATTTCTGTACCACCAACACTGATGCTAGAGACAGCGAAAGCAAACTAAACAAACTGGACAACAGAAACCTTGGTTAAACTTCATTATGTCGGGTGGTGAACTGTAACAAAGCCTTGGCAGTGATCGCCGAGGGAAGAAAGGAGAACAAAATACTGAGTAGCCGTAAACCTCTTGATATCCGAGGAGCAATCCAAGGCCTTATTCCTCTCAGCAGGACTGAGACCAAGGCCAGAACACTCGACATGTGAAGATTATAAAATCATCAGCAGAAAGAGCAGAGGAAACGAACAGGGGAATACAAAACGAGTGAGAAGGAGAAAGGCCGATTGACTCACAGAGGTGGTTTGGTTTTTTTTTGTTTTTTTGGACTGAGGAGTTAGCCTCTAGAGATCTGTGTGTGCCTGTTTACATGAAGAAAAACTAATGTTTCTGTACAAACTTCAACCAACGTCACATGGAACCCTTTAGCTATTTCTATGGTCACCACTAAGCCAACTGTACAGAAACTGTGAGGGGAAAAAAAAATCAGACTGACAGTTAGAGAGAAAGCGAGAGACAAGAAAGAGAGTGCGAGAGCAGGTGTTGTACAGGTATAAAACAAGAGGAAAAAAAGAAGGAACGGGGGAAGCAGAAATGTGCAGTACTATAAATTCTGTATCTCCGGTTTTTTGACTTGACTGTCTTTATATAACTTCTCTTTTTTTGTTTCTGTTGTTCTTTCTGTGTGGTTAAAGTGTGCAGACTCTAACATATTCCAACTTACAGTTACAGGCAGGAACGTGCGGTCCGGAGTCGGGTTCAGTCCTCTTTCAAGTTTAGCCACTTCAGGAAGGAGATTTTAACAAACGCATTGTGTAGAAAAAACAAGCTAAAACAATCCTCATGTTCACTTTATCAATAATTGATCACAAATGAATGTTCTCATTTCTAAACTAGTGACTAACACTTCTCAAGTTCCTTCCTGAGCTGACTGCAGAGAGAGTGAAATGAGCCTTTATCAGGAAGATGTTCCCTTGACGCCATTGGCCTATACATACAATCAGACACATTCAGTGGTTTTTATCATGTGTGCAAAGTGTTTACCTGTGCTATTTTAAAAAGCCTATAAATGAATATAAATCTATATATATAACTATATATATATATACAATATACTTTTTTTCTGAAAACTGTGTAACCATTGGTTAGTTTCTACACCTCATAATGTCATTCAATCTAATAATACCAAGTGCTACAAAATCAAGACGTGTGTCGATTAAAATGGAGGAGGTGTGCTTCAGCCTAAGAGCAAACCCCTTCACACCAACCAAGGATTTAATTGATGTTCTTATTTGATTGTTACTTTTCACCGTTTACAGACGCTGGGCCTTGTTGTGTGTAGCGAAGACACCAATCAAGTTGTTTTGGCCTGTTGTGTATTTCTACTAGCAGAATATGTGTTCACATACAGAAAGGAGGTCAATCACAATCGAGCTAGATATCAAAGGTTTTACAATCATACAAGAGAGACATACACACATAAACATGGACATAAATAATACAAGTTGAGGTGCAAGTATTGCACCCACATGCACACACGTACATGTACACACACACACACACACATACACACACACACACACACACACAGGTCAAGTGGTGATAAATAAACAGTGTCATTTAAGTTCTCCAAAGTGTGTTTTGTCACGTTTGTCACAACTAATATAATGTATTACAACATAAAACTAAAAGCCTGCCGCCGTGCCAGCAGCTCTGTAAAGATGTCATTTAGTACAGGTGCCATTTGAGCTAAATGTCAGTATCCCAACATGTTGTCAAGCATATCCAATGTTCACTATGTTCATCATCATAGCTAGTTGCTAATAAGCACAAAACAGAAAGAAGAACTGAGGCTGATAGGAATGTTACTAGGTTTGTAGGTGTTTGGATTAAAAACACAGTACTGTGAAAAGTATTTTGAATTATGTCAGCACTAGATGTTAAGTTAAGGAATTACAAATTACATCCTAGGGTGGACATGAATATTTGTACCAAAAGTATACAATAAAATAATAAATAATAATATAAAAAAATATATAGAAGATGGGTATATCTTCTGGAAATTATGAATGTCCTCAAGCAACGGTATGCCCACCCATCTCATGAAGGTTGAGATATTTCAAAACTTTAACCCTCTGGTGCTAGAGGAAAAGTCATTATTATTCTTCCTCTGGAGCAATAATATGTGCAACATGTCATACCAATCCACTGAAATGCTGGCATATTTCATTTAAAGCCAGCATGGTATATCTGATAGTGGAACTAAAGGATAGGTTAGGAGGCCAACAAAGGCAGTGGGAGTCATCCTTAGGGGACCATGGATGTCAGTCCCAAATTTGATAGAAATCCATCCAACAGATGTACAAATGTCCAAAAGTGGTTCAGACTTGAATTATATTGACTGCTTGTAACAATCAGATGCTATAAAAATTTCCACAGCCAAAATAACCTAATAAGCTGTAATAAGTTGTTCCACCAAAGTAGCCTGCTTTGCCTGCTCTTTACTTGAAATTTCAGATAACACATTCTT
Source organism: Helostoma temminkii (assembly GCA_900302695.1). Taxonomy (NCBI): domain Eukaryota; kingdom Metazoa; phylum Chordata; class Actinopteri; order Anabantiformes; family Helostomatidae; genus Helostoma; species Helostoma temminkii. Next base: position 42,748 of record OMLM01008689.1, read on the forward strand.
TGCTTTAACTGTTTTTAGCACATGAATTTTCATGAAAAGGCATTTGGCTATCCCAAAAGAATATCACAGACTTTCAAGAAGTAATCACCACGGTTTTGCTCTACTTTCCTCACTCCCTGACCTCAATAGCTCATCAAAAAAAAAAAAAAGAAAACTTTCCTAATGCCCGTCAGTTCTGACAGCCTTGTTCGATTCCCGCAAAAAGTGACTGGTGCCATACCCCCTACATCCCAATCCTACCCCTTCACTCCAGTGTGATCTTCACATAGTCTGGCAGAAGTTCATAGACACAAAAAGAAGAAGAAGATGAAGAAGAGCGAGTCTGGATAGCTGCAAATGAAGTCCAGGGTCATGGGGGAGGCAAAGCAGTCCCTCAATTGATAGCCTAAAAACAGAGACGATCTGTTTGTGTCTATCACAAGATAGCCTTTATGAGCAGAGATACATGTGACCAGCACATGTGAACGATCTGGTGGTTGACTGCTTGAATTGGCTGTGATTAAAATATCACCCAGAAACAATCCAGTCTATGTTTATTTATGAGATTGAAAAATGGGGAAAGGAACATAGAAATGAAAAGAAGGAGGTTACAGCTTGGTTTAAACAAGCTAAAAATGGGGTCATGGGAATAGCTAGAAAAAAACAAAAGCTGGTACGCTGCAGTTAAGCCCATTTCCATCAAAATACTTTGTCATGTTAATAAAATTGTTAATATTTTACAGTAATGTTACTACATTATAATACAACCTGAAACTATATCCCGAGCACTGACTATTAAACATATTGTTTCTACTGTTATTATTGTATTATTGCTCATATGTTCTGCCTATAAAAATACACCCATGTTACTGAGATACTACTCATTTATTGCCTCTATGTGAAAGTATTGTAAAACTGACCGAGGCTGGGTTTTGTTTGACAGTTTCTGATGTGTGTGCAAATGGTTTCTGACTCTCCGGAATGGGAATTATTTGATATCTTCATTTTCTTTTTCATGTAGCAAAACATGCCAATCTTGTCATCGTATACTAAAAGCTGTTAGAAATATCGAACAACTAAATAATAAAATGCAGTATAATGATAGAAATGACAATCAATAGATATGTAAACCAGCGTAGGCTAGAAACAAGCTCCTTTCTAGATGTGTTGTCTGACCAGGTAAAAATCATATTTATGCTGTAGGGCACACACTGTAAGACAGTCTCTTCTCCAGGGCAACAAAAATACAATACAAATGTTGCTCTAAATTGTAAAAACTAAAATTGATATAAGTAGTTGTGTGAATAACCGTAATATCGCCAACATTTCTCATTGTTATTACAAAGCTAATTCTTGGTTATGACTTTAATTATCATTTATTATTTTAAGCTCTTATTACCTTCCTGTAAAATGCTGTCTAGTGGCTACCTAGTGCGGGTATAACTTCATCATTTTCTTATTTGGTTACCAGTGCAATACCTGCACCTCTGTATCAAAAACATAAGCTCACATAATACTCTGATAATAATCTGAACAGTCAGATAAAGTCAGTCAGTGCTTGAAAATATGTGATAATATGCTGCATTCAAGCTCCACTTTTCTTGAAGTGAGGTACAGAATGGTCATGAACCATGTCATGTTGTTGAACCATGGGTTTTATCAAGTGTATCTCCACACTTAAAATGTAAAAAAAAAAAAGTAATAAATAAATGTAAAAGTTGAGCGTCAGCTCAGGTATTACCAAGAAGACAAACATCTTGCTAGATGACCTACAGATGCAGACTGACATTCTATCAGTGGTTGTGAGTTGACCTGATCTGTTTGTCCTTCAAGGCGCCTCCATGGCAGACAGAGAGAAAAAGAGTCATTACAACTGAATCATCTTGTCCATCTCTCCTCTTCTCTCTATACAATGTTGAGTGAGGTGACCTAGCTGTCTGTCTGAGCCTCCAAGTCTGTGCCTCATATTCTTCCCCTGGCAGACTCACTTCATTACTCTGGCTAAATAGACTTTCAAGAGACCCCATCAGCCATCATTTACACAGCCTGGCCCAATCACCTTTCACCACGGCCACCTCATCAGACATATGCACCCCACCATTCACGCATGCACTGCATTGCATGCCCACACGGACACAAATGCCTAAACTGGACGAACATACTGCTTTCCTTCCTCCTTTGCCTTCTTAGCCCCGGCTGCCCCATCAGTCAACATGCACGTCCACACGGTTTCGCACACACATACAGGCATCCTATTCCCCAGCCACCTCATCAGACCAGAGCAGACAGCTATTACAGTGTGCGCTCCGATGCCCATTTCTCCTCCCATCTCTTTCCTTATCTGCTGGTCAGCTCGGTTTGCAACAACCTATTGACCTAAGACGGTGTCTCGATGCCCTGTTGACCTGGGTGCATTCAACTGAATGCCTGCTATCTTTCACCAACCAAACTCTATCCAAGTGCTGTTCATTTTATACATTTCACCTCAGGTAAAGCAGGTTTGACACTGTGTTTTTCGTCAGAGCTAAATGCTTGCCTGGCTGATGTCACAGTGTCAAGACATTACAGGAGAGAAACAACTTGTCAGCAGGAGCATGTTTCAGTTGACTTTACTGAAATACTTTCACTCCAAACAGCAATGAAAAACATATATTGGAATCACTTTAAATATATAACCATTAAATAATTATTTAATATATAATAGTAAATGTATACATGTGACTCTAAATTGCCCGTAGGTGTGAGTGAGAGTGTGAATGAATGATTGTTTGTCTTGTCTATGTTTGTCTATATGTGGCCCTGCAATAGACTGGCGAGCTGTCCAGGGTGTACCATGCCTCTCATCTGTATGACGGTTGGGATAGGCTCCAGCACACCCGTGACCCCTACGGGGACCAAGCGGTTAGATGAAAAAAATATTATGTTTTATAGTTTGATAACTCCAGAACAGAATTACATCCTTTTGTTCTTTTCTTATTAGCTCCCAGGAATGAAAAGGAGTCAGACACCTTCTCTAAATAATAGGTCACATTTACTAAATTTACATATTTGTTCCAAAACTGTCCTAAAACAGTGTTTGTGTTTGTATCTGATATCCATTCCATCAATGTTAACATTGTTGTGTGAAAATATATTTAGCAATGATTTAGACTAGAGTTAGATTCAGACTTTCACTGATTTCACAGCTGCATTATTCACAGTTATAAACAATGGAGTAAATTACATTTATGTATAATGTGAAAGGTGTTGCTTGTAGCTGGAAATTCACTGACTGTTATCAGCTCGCCTCATTTCTGCATTCTTTAACATAATTATTTTGGTCCAACAGCAACTGCAAAAAAGCTCTGATAATTTCACTGCACCGAATGGCAGATTATTAAAGTGAAGATAGTGAACATTCATAATGATGCTTGAAAATCATTCACTAGTTCTGCATAACTATATCCTAAACTTTTTACCTAAATCTAGGTTGAATAAATAAGATTTTACAAATAAATGCATTCATTAAGTTATTGCAGATAGTAGTACAACCTTTAATATTTTGTATATGACAAAGGTATGTGAACCTCAGAACCTCTGAGTTTATCTGAAGACAAAATTAGAGTCAGGCACCTCAGTCAGTGGAATGAGAAGCAGATGTAAGCCTGGAAGGTCTTGCCTTAACAATTCCCCTTCTGGGATAAATAAAGTAGTTTGAATCTGGAATTTAATAAAAAAGAGAGGAATCTGGGTCTTCACTAACAAAGTCTGATCTTGACAACACTGGTCTCTAGAAGTGTGTCATGGCACGATTTAAGTCTTTAACCTAAAGTTGTAGATGCTCACCAGGCAAGAAAGGGTAACAAAATAATGTAGTGGATTCCATTAGCTGACTGTCAATCAGAGTGTGTACAAATAGAGAACACCACTGTTGCACTACCCAGGAGGAGCTGAGCAACTAAACTCACACCCATAGCAGGGGTAACATCTAGCACAATAAAGGCCTCTCTTGCACTCGCCAATATCAATGTTTGTGAGTCCACCATCAAGAGAACATTGAACAACCATGCTGTGCATGAGTTGTAAAGAGGAAGCGACTAATCTCCATAAAGAACACAGTTTGCTGTCTACAGTTTGCTCAAGGCCACTGTAATAAACCAGAAGGCTACCAGAAGAACGCTATGGAAATTAAAAAGAAAAGAAAATTTTGGATTCATCAAGTGGACACAACTTTTTGAAAAGTTAATGCTGATGTTGGTAGACGTCTACTAGTTTTCTAGCATAACCTTGTATTGTGATAATGCCACCCTAGTCTTCATATTTCTACTTGTAGCTGTAGCTGTCCACGGTCCACATACACACATTGGATTTGTAACTGAAGATAATATCCTAATCACAATAAATAATAAGTTTAGCTTTGATTTGAAGACAAATGTTAGTGGACAGTATGATCATATACTGATATGTCGCTCCCCTTGGGTCTGTCATTCCAGGGAAAAAACCAAAAGATCTTCTGCTTCGATCACAATTACTCTACTTTTAGACTAACAGCATATACACACGCTCATGCACGCAGACTCAGAGGGCCTGAAACGTTTTGCCTTCAGCTGCCATCCCCTCTCATCTTATATTCTGGACAGGATGTAATGAGTTGGTAACCTGGGGAGACGGAATCAGGCCTCTGACTCACGCCCTGACCTAAAGGGGGAACAACCCAGTGGAGGACAGACCTCAGCCTCCAGTGCTAGGCTAACAGAACATGGCTGACAGAGACAGGCAAACCACACAGCCTGGATGACTACTATAAAAGAACAAACATCACTGAAAGCAATAGATGTCTGCATGCAAAGACAAAAAAAAAAAAACAAAAACAAAAAAAAACAGAGGGCTAGGTTAATGCTGGTATGCTTGCAGAACAAGAACAGCCTTCACAGATGCAGGGGAAAACTAATTTAATTTTAAAGGTTGTTCAAAAGTGAATTCAAAACATAATAACATAAAACAGTGAGGTTTGTAAGTGGAGTGCAGGACGCATCAACGCATAATAATACAAAACCAATAGAAAGCCTGCAAACAGAAATTTAAAAAAAACAGAAAGTGCTTGCCACATTCCCAGCTGTCATATCAACAGCTAAAAACGGTAACAGCAAAAGCTGAACAGAAAATACCTGACCAGCTGGGGGAAAAAGAAAAAGGAAAAAATAAAATAGAAAAAACAGGAAAAGTTTGGTCTGACGAAAGAGGACCGCTTGAGTTGCTGACTCAAAGCGTGGCATTCATTTCAAAGAGATGTGTCAGGCTGAAGGAGAGGGTGATGGTGGGGGCATAGAGGTCTGCTGTAGGGTGGTGTAACAACAAAGCTAGTAGCCTCTCGAGACCAACCTTATCTGACGCCTTGTCTTTGCCCTCTCTCCACCTCCCAGCCTCCAGAGTTGCAGGTGCAGAGATGCTGAGTGAAACATGAGGATTTTTTTTTTATTATTTCCAGTCGTGCCCCTTCACGATAAAACACCTGGTCCCCAAAGAAGGGAAAATGCGGAGTCGAGAGGATGATCTAGCCACCTCCATCTGTATGTTCACCTCTTTGCCCATTTTTTTTTCTTTTCACCTTCCTCAAATTCATGCCCTGCCTTCCCTCTTCCTTCCTTCCGTCTTCCTTCCTCTCTCGTTCCGCTGTCTAGCTCTCAGCTGTCAGACTGAGAAATGGCAGGTGAGAAGGGGTCTTCTGCCTGGGGAGGTGGGCAAGAGAGGACAGAGGCCTCCAGACACACATGGACTGACACACGCATGGCACACACATATAAATGTTGCATGTGCACCCGTCCACACCTGCCAACCTGCGCAAACGCTGTGTAGCAGCTCCATATTTTGACATTACACATGAGGGCATGTGTCTTCACCTTAACCGGACAAAAAAAAGACTCTAAACTAAACTGACAAGATAAGTGACATTTATCACTTCTGCATCCAATCAGCACTGATGATTTTGGTATATGCATCTATCTTGTTTGTTGTCTCACATTTACATGTATATGAAAACATTGGAAAAACAAATTTTCTACAGAGATGATTTATTTTGATTGCAATCAAAACTGCATGATGAGGCTGAAGCATCAGAGGAAGGTTTGTGACCCAAGTTTCTTAATTGTGCTGCAGTGGCAAAATGTGTAGTATGTTGATAGAGCTTTATTTACATTTTGATGCATTTATCAATGGTCATAACTACACAATAATACATAATAATTTTAAGTTTTAGTAGGACATTTGTTGTTTTTTTTAATATTATACTTAACTGCAGCCATAATTACAGTTTTTCATACAGACTGATTGACTGTTTAAACTAGTTCTGTGAGAGTTTGAACCAAACCATAAAAAACATTTTACACTTAATCACAAATGTGGATTTGCCACTGCAACAAAGAAAACAGGATGTTGTATAACAGAAATTCTGGCGAATAAAAATCTGTTGCATATGTACATTTAATTGATAATTGCGTCTCAATTTATTTGCAACATCTCATTTATGGTAATTATAAAGATGATCATCAAGCTTACCCACAGCCCACAGATACATATTTGCGATTGCAGTTTAGTTGTATAAAAATGTTATCTTTAGGAGACAGGGTTGGATCATCAACGCCATTTGTTTGTCTCTCCTTTATGTAAAATGCAGGAGTCAGAAATTAGCTTAGCCTAGCATTAAGACTAGAAGCAAATTGTACAAATGTGCCTCCCGTTACCTTAAAATGTCTCCTTTTTCCTTCTCACACAGTTATCTTATCTTCACGGGAAGAGCAATCAAGACATGAGATGTCTGTTCCTCTGACCAGTCATCCGAAGAGACATAGGTTTTTGATGATGATGGCACACATGGTTTAGCTGTCAGTCTGCAGGTTTTAAGAGCTCTGCATGCTTTAGTGTTGGCATTTGGTAAGATAATATAATGTGCTGTCCAAATTCTAACCAAGATTGAAAATGGTATTCTGCATAATGCAGCTTGAAATGATGAATATGAATGCTGGCGGCTTTATTTATTCATCAGTCCGTCAGTTAAATGAAGACTCCAGGAGCCCTAGTTAAGCTGTTCACCTGCTGACTCTAGCTTCCTCTTGACCATACAGGAATGGCAGTGGTTTTCTCATATAACTCAAATAAAAATGAAATCAAATATGTTTCCAATAAGCTTGAAGTATTTCTATGCACACACTACACAGTACTTACACTGTTTCTAAACCATACATCAACTACTTGTGACACTGCTGCTTTGAGGATAAGTGATAGACTGGAATTCATTAGATATCTAAGGAGTGAACTCAGAGCCTGTTCATTATCAGTGTGATATGCTGACAAGATCAAAGAAAATGCACACACTGACTTCTGCAACTTTCCAGACGTGATGTGCTGAAAGTTCGGAGTCACTGCGCGCTAACCAGACAACTTACTTGTTACTCAATCATCAAAAACAGACCTGCGCTATTGATGATATGGCCCCGTCAGAACTGATGTAACCCAAAACCTAAAATATATGCCTCTGAGTTGATCAAAGTTTTCATGTGTACACACCCAAAAAAAAGATACTGCATCATTGAAGTTATTTCAAGCTCACTTTTAGCGACTGTTAAACTGACTGTCATGTTATTTCACATTTAGCCAAACTTGTCATCCTTTGGGCATGGCTACATGATGCCACCTCCATGAAAGAAATACTGAATACAAGCAAATGTCTGTCACAGTCCACTGTTTACAATTTTACTTTACATTTATGTTCCAAATACTGATTTTCAAGTAGTGATGTAGAGTTTATTTAAAGCTCCTCATCTGACCTTGATCTGAATTTTTACACTGATGATTTCTGTCAAAAACCTGTATTTGACAAACACATGGTTATATGTCTATGCATTAACGGTGGAACTGGTGCCTAGCTTAGCAAATGTGTTAGGGCACCTGCAGACTGCAAGATTTCAGCAGTCTTAAGTTTACTTTATGTCACACTGTGCGACATGGATCTAATAAACTTGGGTACAACATTTTTCATATATGTAGACTGTATAGTGGTAACACCATATGAGTGGTGGACTATGATGTAAGTCAATAAAACATCATCAGTGTGAGTGATCCATCACCGCCATAGCTGAAGTCTTGTGTCGCATTTATCGGTGCATCATTTCATTTCAGTTTTCCGACTGATTGGTTAGAAGACGTATGTCATAGCAGCAGTCACACTATGAGGCAGTCATCCCAAATTTCTGACACTGTCTCAGTCTATCTTTGGTTGTAAGACTGTAACAATGGTTAAGGGCAGTGTATACCTGTCCTTACCGGTTATGATATGAGGCTATTCTGTCATGGGCCGCACAGGTTGACTAAAGTTTTTTTCCAAAAAGGACGAAAATAAAATGTTTCTATCTTTATGTAGTGGTGCACGTATGGGAGGACTATTGTTGAGCCAAGCTAGGCATTTAGTCTTTATGCTAAGCTAAGCTAATAGTCTCATCAATAATTTCATCTAACTCTACGCACGAAGGTAAAAGCTTCCAAAATGTCAAACTGTTATATTATTTATTATGATATTCAAGTCTTTCAAATGAATTCTTTAACATAGATACTCTGTGCTGTAAATATGTTCCATCATTCTTTAGCCATCATTACCTTTTGTGAACACAATTTCCACTGTTAAAAATAACGTACATCCAGAGGCAAGGTTGTTCAGAGTAATGTGGAATTTCTTGTGGTTTACTGGTTTACCTCCTTCCCGAGGTGTGGTCAGTGGAAACGCATTCAGAGAATGGGGGTAAAGGGGCAAAGACGCATATATATTGTTTATGTCCAATGGGTATGATATAATAT
>OMLM01008689.1:51642-69014 GCA_900302695.1 Helostoma temminkii
AAAGGAAAAAGGCAGAACTGGAAGCATTCTGGTGGACAGGTTTAGATGTATATGTGGGTGAAATACTCTTTCTAGCTCACTCATGCACAAGAACACAAGGTCCAGCAGTGCTGTATTAATGGTCTGACATCCACCGTGACCTGCACAAGAGAAATTTTAAAAGAAACCATGCACAGTTCTTTCATCCACACAGCGACTTACGTGCATAAAGAAACTCGAGTACATGCACGATGAATATACTACATCTCTGAGGTTTCATCTTATAACAAGTCTCAAATGTCAGTTTTAATTCAGTAAGTCACCATGTGTATGAGTATGTGTGTGTGTGCTTTACTTCAGAGAGTGCATTGTGCAGTATTTCATTTCAGTGCAGAACCAGTAATTTCATACTGAAGGCTACAGCCATCTACTGCTATATTATGCTGCCGTGCGCACACACACACACACACGATTCACAGTACATGGGTTTCATATTCACAGCCATTCAATGTGACTTGCAGTAACAGTAAACGCTGTGAAAAATGATAGGACTTTCGCCTACTTATTAACACTGACTAGCATCAGAGGTGATGGAGTGAGTGGAAGCGGCTCAACATTAAAGGTAATACTTTCAAACAAGGCTCCCCAGACCCCAGTAGAATGAAGTCATTATATCAAAAGACACCCCATTACAGTAACTATACATCTCCTGCTGTGTTCTCCCACTGTATTGACAGTTAAAATATAGCAACCAAGAATAGGGTGATAAGGCTACCATCTTGGCAGTGTCTGGATCTCGAAGAATCTCTTTGAAGAGATGCTGTTTCTATTAGAATCAAGGGGCTGGTAGAAATATAAGGGCCAGAACCGAGGAATTGATTCTCTAGGTCTTCCTGTAAGAGACAAAACTAAGCTTCTTTTTTTTCCTTTTTGTTAGTTTATATACTTTTCTTTTTGGAGCACAAAATCTGTTTTGTTAGTGTGTTGAAAAGAAGAAAGAATGAGTGAATAACAGGGAGAGAGAAAGCAAGAACAGGGTGCGACAAATGTGTCCTTACCAGGGTGGCGGAACTGGAGATGCACAGTGGTTCAGCCTTTTTAAGCATAATCAAGCACTTCAGTTTTTTATCGACAAAACACGAGAGCACAAACAACAAACAACCCCACAGGAGCACCGAGAGCGAAAATGTTTCAGCCAACCAGAAGCAGGTCTCCAAGGTTACACGTTGTATTTAATCCAGTGAAGCCCCATAGGCCTGATGCTGGAAGAATTTTGTTGATGTCTTGGGTTGTCTGCTTGCCGTGTGTGTGTGTGTGTGTGTGTGTGTGTGTGTGTGTGTGTGTGTGTGTGTGTGTGTGTGTGTGTGTGTGTGTGTGTGTGTTCCCTCGAGCCACAGTTAAACCCCAGTGACATCAGCAGCCATGTCTTATTTCCCTATTACAAGGGTCCCACTGTAACACAATGTGTCAGAGCAGGGACTACTCTCTCTCTCTCTCTCTCTCTCTCTCATTAGCACACATGCTGTGTCTCTCTCTCTCACACAATCACACACACCAGAGGGAGGGAGCAAGAGAGCAGAAAAAAAGGCACAAAAACAAATTAAACCAAGTGCAAGATAGGCCTTTCATTATAATTACCATATTCAATAAAACACAGATTAGATAAAGGAAGAGAAGCTCTGGGAAAGAGGAAATAGTTTGTGCATGTGTGTGTGTGTGCATCAGTATTTGAGCATATTTCTTCATGAACTTGAAAGATGAGTGGAGGATTGTGCATAATTTACAGTAGTTTTCAAAGAGGCCACTATTCCGCAGATGGTACAAATTATAGTAGCTGTGCTTCTCCACTCAGTTTTCTCAAGCATCTAAAAGTCTCTCTAAAGTACGGAACCTGAAGTAATTATAACATCCAATCAATTTTAAACTAATTTTAGGTTTGGCAGAGAGCTGCGTGTTCCGTGTTGTTACATTATTTGTGAGTTTGTTAATTTTGCAAGCGAGTGTAGTTATTTACACCCAGCTAGGAGTAGTCATTGTTGACTCATAGCATTTTTAGAGCTGAATGTTGCGCTTTGGTAGCATATTCAAAGAGTTGAAATGTGATTAAGCATCTCTCATAGGACTTGAATGCTGTCATCAAGCACTTAATACATTTGTTATTTTACTACATCTGTGAGGATGGAGCACCATCGACATTTAGGCCTTGTACATCCTTGATTTTGGTGCAAAAACATGTATTTCTTCTTTCTGCCATGCATGCCGGGATAAGAACATAGTATTCTGTCTTGTGCAGGGTTGAAATTACTGTTTGGTATTCAACAGTATTCTTTTTTGTTGATGGACGCTGTCTCCTCCCAGCTACAGACAGCTGAAAGAAGAGAACAAACGTGTGCATGGAGGTGTGACGGGTCTGGCAATAGCTCAGAAAAACAAACAAATAAAGCAACACAGCCTGATTTTTACTCACTATTCATTAAAGAGCTACAACCACTGATTATTATCATTGTCATTTAACCTGTCTATATTTTATTTGATTCAACGTTCAGTCTATAAAATGTCAGAAAAATAGAGAAAAGTGCCCATCACATAATTCCCAGAAGCCATAACAATGTCTGCAAATAGCTTTCTTTTTCAACTAACCATCTAATACACAAGAGAGAAAATTTACACGTAGAGGTGAAGGCAGAAAATCTTTGGCACTTTTGTATGTTTAAGGATGAATCTATTGTGAAAACCCTTGGCATTTTTTAAAACTATTTGTTATATTAAGTGCTTTTGATGGTTTTGAAAAACACTCTGTAAATAAACTGTGGTTTTATTATTATTTAGTATTTCAAGTTTTCTTTTCGGTTCCAAAAGCACACAATATCAATCTGTCACTGCAGAGTTGGAATTTTTAATATGTTGCAGCTTTAAAACTAGAGTGTACCTACAATATTTGTAACACAGGGCATCTATATGTAGAGTACTTTATTACTGTGCAGTAAATACCATGTACTGTATCCCTGAATGTTGTGATTGATACTGAAGGATTAATTGTTTTATAGTAGGTTTGAGTAAAACAAACAAATTGAAAAGCTAAACAATTAATAACTGGATTATCTGAATAATTCGGCTCAGTTTGAGAAGCAGCGCAGCAGCTATCTTGTATCGTACAGTTTGTTATTCAACACTGATTTGGCGTATCTGTACACAATAGCAGGAGCCTCAGTTCTAATAGTTAGGGAAGATCTGGTGTTATAACTAGTTTTAACAGTTAATAAATAAACTATTTCTTTCTAATAAGATAAACCAAATAAACTATAATCAGGCTGCAAACTCACTAATTCTCAAGCTTACCCTCTGCACTCTTCTTGTTGGGTGCAAAAGTTGTTTGGTCATTCTCTGGTAAGAGCAAACTTCTCATCTTGTTCACAATGCAGCCAAGATATAAAAAAATGGGGGGCTACACACTGCCTTTGTGGCCAGTTCAGGAAAGGAAATGGACCAGAGTGGACTTTTGTCGTGTCTCTCAAATACTGCTCCATTTCCATTCATGCTAGGGATTTCAGGCATCCAATCTGACATATAGGACGTATTTTCACATTTTAATAATGTAATTAGTTTTACATAAAATACATTTAGTTTAACAAATACCAAATTGGATCCAGGCCTATAGCAAAAAGTTGTGACAATATTTTTATTTACTGTTGCACTATAACTGCTGTTTCTCAATATATATGAATTTAATTTTCCAATTAATAACCTAGTTAAGCCAAGAGAGCAAAGCCTCACATATGTCTCACATTTGTTGTGTTATCAAAACATTTTAGCTAACAAGCTAATATTGACTGCTAACACACAAAAGTGTTACAGGAAAGCAGCATGTGTCTGTTTCCAGTAACTAGTTACTGATCCAAGCTGCACACACAAGTTGGTGAGACTGAACTGAATGTGAACTGCCTGCATTGTTTAAAATGAGACAGCTCTTTCCATTCTGACTAATATTAAATAATATTATGCATTTCTCTACCAAATTATCCCCATGTGGACAAAGAGGACAAGCAGAAAATAAAAAACTCAAAGAAGAAGCCTTTTTTCAGACTAATGACCTATTTTCTTCCACAGCCATTAAACTGTGCCATCAAAATTAATTTCAGAATGATTTATTGTTGTTATTATTTTACATGCAGAGTGAAAATGTGTTCATATTGCATTTAGTTAAGCCATTTTCTGACAGTAGTCTGTGTGTTGCAGTCAAGGTTAGGTTAAAGTGGAAAAAAAAAGAAGAAAAAGAAATCCAATGTTGAGTAAGTGTATTCCAGTCAAAGCTGTATGTACTGCATGTGATCCTGAGGGAAGACAGTCTGAGTTTCAAGGAGGGCAGTGGGACACAAGGACCAAGTTCAGCTCCTTGTAGACAGGTATTAAAGAGAGTCCTTGGTGCAAAGGAGAGAAGAGAAGACACAAGGTGTGCATAATGGTAACTCTAGGATCCAGGACTTATTAACTTGACCCACACTAGACACTCTAACTCACTGTACTGATGCTAAAATAAATACAGGATTTGCGCGGAAGCTTAATCAGAAGCTTAAGTATTAAGTATCATATTTGTAGAGACAAGCTGAAGTGAGATGTGCAGCATAAGATGTAAGTGTTGATTAAGTCAATCTGACACAGAAATCACAGTATGTAAGGTGTGGCTTACATATTTTTGCAGTTTGCTAAAACTAATAGGTGTCCCAACTCACAACTATGTTTGTCAAACTCATGGAAGGTAAAACCACTGAAACTAATGTGACATAATTAGGTTTTTATTGAGGAAACATGTTATTGATGTTGTGTTGGCAGACGTGTGTTTCCCTGACTAACAGTTTTAACTACAGCCCGTTAGAAAGAAAAACTACAATCTGATTTGCTCTGTGGCTCTTTGTTGATATAACAGTTGCAGATTAAACAAATCCCTGAACCTAAATGTCCATACAGGTTTGCCCTTACTTTCCCAGGACCCATAAGAGAATCTCTTCACAAAACACCATTCTTACAGATATCTGTTGCACCATAAAGGTAATTGGCAGTGGTCTTATGGTGAAATAGACCATGTCTATAGCAGTTATAGTAGTATGCTTAAAAACGAATGAAACAGTTGCCCCCGTAGGATCAGGCGTCTCTTGAAATAACACCATAATAGCGTCTGATTTCGGTCTTGTCACCATGAAAATAATGTGAACACCTTTGTATGATTAGAAAACCATATTGATTTGGTTTTGGTGAGGCACAGAAAGAACCTGGTTTAGTTTAGCCACACAGTCAAGTGGTTAAGTTCAGGCAGAAAAACCTTAGGTTAGTACAAAGGTCATGGTTTGGGTTATCAACCCAACACTTGTGTGCTGCATTCTGCATTTTATTCCTTTGCATGTCTTTGTGCTTATGCAGTACTACAGTGTGGTGATGCAATACAAGCCAATTTATTTATTTGCTCCTTATTTTGTCAAACAAGGTCAAACGCCTGAGTGGCATTTTATCGAGACTCCTTCAGCCGTTGTTTATACCCCCAGCAAGACACACAGATTTCTTCAGACAGACACAAGTACATAGACACGCTGCCTTTTATCTCTCAAACATTTACAAAGCCGTCTGTGCCCCCCTGCCAGCCAAAACCCAGCATGCCCTCCTTATAAAGTCAATGAATTTCATGCTTCAGCCGCTGAGACATCTGACTATCAGGTAGAGAGGCCGTACAGTCCCATACTAATAAACCTTAATCATCTCCCTGAAAAACATTCACAGTGAGACACTATAATCTACGCGTATGTATGCCAAACCATTTCTACATTTTCATTCCAGAAATACACCTGCCTCCACATCTCAGCCACTTCCCAAGAGTGCACCTGCACAGACTCACACAGAGACAATGATGATAATATTGTATTGTAAGCAAACACATGTGTATGACACAGATTCAGAACACACATGTATTCCCCTCCCAGTGCACACAAACTTATTTCAGAAGTAAACACAGTTGATCGCTTGTTCTCTCCTGGGTGGCTCATCGCGACTAAGTCTCTTCCTCTGTGGGGTCTCCAACTGTGACTGAGGCAGAACTAATGCAGTTAGCCACGGAAGTCTGGCAGACAGCGCAATGAACGTTGTTCCGTACCTGTGTGCGCCACCCCCCTCTGTGTGCATCCCATCAATTTCACTGGCACTAATGGCTAAGCATGTCTGGATGTGGCAACAGGACACTGTATTGAAAATGACATGATGATGAGATATGTGTGGTGAATTTTAGTTTAGTCACTACTCTAATAATTTAGTGGTTAGACTGTAGGTTGTCAAAACCTATATGCAACTGTATGAATACTTCTAATACTACCTAATGGGTACATATTGACTGCAGGGGCAGTAATTTGCACTGGCTCCTATCTGTGCAGACTTAGGGGGTAGGATGGGTTATTTTTGCCCTAAGATCAAACCAAAGCAGCACTTGAACTATCAAGAGGGGCACCTGAGCGAAACAAAAGAACACTTTCTGGGTACTTTGCCTGACCACACCAACCTGACGTTCTGTTAAGGCAAAAATGAGCATGGAAATGTCACATGAGAGCGCACGCATGTCTTGTAAATTAAGGTTTTAAAAAAGGCAATTTGGCACTTAGAGCAAAACAGTGGCAATTCTCTATTCCCTGTGCACATCACTGCCAAACAACTCAGTCTTGTTTAAAGCAATTAGGAGGGTACTTCAGCAATTTAGTATTGCAATTTTATAAAACTAGAGGAATTCACAGGAGACAGTTTGAAAACTGAATGGTCAAATCAGTGCAGCTGAGCCCAAACTATCTTATTCTAGTATGTTGTATTGTAGTTTGATCTTTAAAAACCTTGGATATCCCATGTCTCGTAATTCAGCCAATAGCAGTTGTTCATTTCCTGTCTGGTTAACACCAACATGTTATGAATTCAGGGCTCCCAGTCAGACCTTTTGTGACTAATTTGTAATCTCAAAGCCCAAACAGAGATTCTCCTGATAAGATAATGAGGCATAATTTGGTAACTTTAGACAGCTCCTCCACAGCTACATTATACAACTGCTTTCACAGGCTGAGTAGTACTCCACATTGGGAGTGAGATGGCCTTTGTATACGCAACATCAGTGAAGTGCCCCTTTAAATAATCAAGGGAATATGGCATGCAATAACATCTGTAAAAACGTCCAAGATTTAGTTTTTAAATCACGTTCAAAACCACATAATATGCTCCAAAGAAACTCTCATCAAAATAATACAGCGGTGGTTGCTAAAACAACCCAAGAACAAATGAAGATAATCAAGGACCAGTTCACTAAGAGGAGGAAAGACATTCAAGAGTGCTCAGTTTTACTCATTTATATACTTTTCATTTGTAGATTTAAAGGTCTAAAATTCTAGGTTAATTTTGTAATTGTGTGTCCTTCAAATATTTCAGCCTTGCTTACAATGTTTCTGTTCTCAATACGAACGGCATTAGAAGAATTCTTGAGATACAGTGCTAGAAATGAAAGATACTAATAAGGTACTATTAAAAACTATGATGTTTTTATTTTATATGTGATAAACAAATGAGACTATTTTCAAAAAAATACTCATGTGCACCTTTCATTACAACCTACATTTAGAACCCAGCCCTCAGCCCTAAACTAGAAAATCGTTGTATAAATTTATCTCTGGTTAAGGTGTTTTGAAAAAAATGTTTGTATGGCTTTTTAGTTTAAATATGGAATGGAAGCTAAATTTTTTATATAAAGTTGTGGCTTTGAAGTACCTGTGAGACGCACTGGGTGCAATGTAGAAAACAACTCTGATATTTTAAAGACTGATATTGGAAAGAAACCTTCATATTTAGCTCCAAGCTCCACATAACTGGATTTGAAGCACACAGACACACAGACATTGCTTACATAATCCCTCTGTCCTGGAAACACTGTCCCTCTACACATAACAGTCAAGGAGATAGTTAGTGTGCACTGTGGTGCTTCTAGCTACATGCTAACGCTTAGCATTTAATAATGTCTGAAGTTGTGATCTCCCGCAGATGTACTGTAATACTGAACTTTGAACATTACATGTTACCTTGTGCTAACTAGTACTGAATACAAGTGAGTTATTAGAGCCAAATTACAGCAGAGACAGAGTCATCTGGTTTGCAGGTATGTGAATAAAACCAGAGAACTGGGCAGAAAAATGAACAGTATGGTGGTGTTGGAGGAAGAGTAAGACATCTTGAGGGGGGCGTGAATGTGTTTTCCGATTTCATGGTCATTCCCCCAAGTAGCATTCCCCCAAATGTTCTCAGGGAAAAGTGGCGCTAGAGGAAAAATAATGGGATCATGAATTTTATGAGGATTCATCAATTGGAGTCTATGAATGTCTTCACAAAATGTTATTGTCAATCAGTTTGGTGGGTGATGAAATATTTCTCAGAATAAAGGACAGTTTCAAATTACTTTTAGTGATTGATGGAAAATCAGGGGATCATCAAAGTCATGGAACATCTGTACCATATTTTATGTTAATCTACAGTATCTCACAGTCATATAAATAAAAATCAATCAATCAAGTCAACTTGTTATTGATGCTACAGACGATTCGTCAAGGTTTGTTGGGTTCCCCTTTTGGAAACCATGAATGTGTAAAATTTAACTCAACTCAGTCCAACCGTTGTTCAGATGTTTCAGTCCAAATTAATAGGCCAACCAAGTAAGTGTCATCCACAGAGCAATGCTAGATGTAGAGCAAAATAAATGTGCTTTTTCCTCACTGATCTATGGAACCTCGACAACCAACTACACTACAGTAATGTCTGTTGTGACAAAAAGCTGCCCAATATCTCACTGTCATACACATTTAATAGGAATTTAGATTTGCTGCCTGACAATCTGTTCTGCTTGGGACATAAGTATTTATCACTGGTGCGCTTTCATACAGCATGCTAACAAATCACTTTGGAGGCGAGTTTAATTAATGACTTGTACTACATGAGACAAAATGAGTGTTTCCACACTCTATTAGCATGAATGACAAATATACCTGCTGGAGAACTGCTGAAGATGTTTTAAAATTAGATATCTAATGGTGTCACTGTGGTGGAAGATGTACATCCAGGCTGAGTTAAACCAAAAACAACTTTATTAGTGTTCTCAGTAATTGAAGTTTGTTGCTGAATGGTAGTTAATTGAGTGAACACTTTTTTTCACATGTAATTTCTTTGCATAGGTACTGTATGTGATTAAAAATATCTAAACAATGTATTTTTATTAAGGCACTGGAAATCTTTTTAAAACCAACCAGCGCAGAAATGAACAAACAACAACTTTGTTTTAGGTTTTCTGGGTTTGAGTTTCAAACACACACTCGATAAGTGAATCCAAGATGCACTGTGCTCAAGAGTTGGCCTCATCAGAAAGAAAATAATGCTCCAATAACAACATCTGCCCACTGTTGTTTGCACTTGCATGTCTTTTCAAAAAGGAAAAAAAAAAAAGCTTTCAGGCAAAAGGAGTGAACAAAGAAACACAAATTATAGTATATCAATGTGCTGCCTACAGGCATCCATAACACAAGAGCAATAAGAAGAAAACCAATAGCCTGATTTTGAAAAGCTAGATTGCCTCTATCCAGATAGTTTACAGTGCTAACAATCTAAGAATAGAGCATTTCAGTGAGGTGTCTATCATTACGCTGGCACACAGAAGAATAGCCACCTTCAGCTATCCTCACTGGCGCCAGCGATTACAGCCATTATCAAGATGGATCTCTCTCATTGTTTTTAATGGATAGGTGACCCTTGGTCCGCACATTGTATGTTTTTCTGGAGAGTCTCAAAACACGTTGAAACTCATCAAGGCTGACTGCTGTTCCCATGATTAGAAGTTTCATGACAATTCATGGAGTTCCGTATAACACAAGCATTCTTCTTCTCAAATTAATTAGCTTAAATTAGATGTCAAAACAGTTAATTATTATGATGAATGTTGTATTGCAATAATAGTGAGAGGAATTAGAACAATGTTAAATCGGGGCACGCACACTCAATGCAGAGTTGTCAGAGAGAGTAATGGGTATAATTCATTTAATGGGAACAAAAATACCCACAGATTTTAATAGCAAGGACAGAGTGTGTGTGAGAGAGAGGGAGAAAGAGAGACAGAGGAGTAATAATGAATAAAATCTGAAAATGCAACTCATCTCCTTTTGTCGTATAGAGCTAAATGAGGAGAGGCTGGAGAGACTCTGTGAGCTCGGCTGTGTTTGCCTTGCTGAACACAGAAGCACACTGAATAGAAATGAAGACAAAGCCCTCTCACAGCAATTCAGTGTGATATTTGTTAGTCTTGTCCAAGTCTCAGTTTAAACATCTTAGCTCTGGCCCTTGTTTCCCAACTTCATAAAAACAACTAATCCGGAGTCGTAGGTGGATCAAGTGTCCACCTGCACATTTCAGCTGCCACTAAGTATCCGCCAGCTAAACATTTGTAATATTTACTTCTAGAGTATTATTCATGTAAACTTAATGAGTTTACTGATTGGACTTGCATGTTTTAAATATACATTCCAGAAATTCAAAAATAGTTTCCATCCATTTGTGTATGGTAGTACCATCAAGGTGCACGCACTTGAGCCATGCTGCTGTGAGCAGACAGTCACTCTGGGCATTCTCCCAAGTGAAGTGAAGTAGTATGGCTTCAGCTTTACGTACAAATGCACATGCTAGAGCATGTTGGGACCTTGCAGCAGTAATGCCTGCCTCTCAGACGAGCTGAGCTCTACACTTTTAGGATCAAACTATTTGATCATTCAGAAGTGTGGAAGCAATTGGCGACATGGTAAGAGATTAAATCAACACGTGCAATGACAGAGAATAAAAACGTACCCCACAAATATCTGGATTAGTAATGTTACAGGTTATACTTGTAAAGAAAGGTCTGGACTATCTCCCATATAACAGAGAATACAGAATTCTCATAGGCCAGTGTTTACAGCTGTGTGTGGTTATTGCTAATTAATTGAATCAAAGCGAAGAGGATATAGATGCACCTTATAGCACTGTGCTCTGGTGTGGCATGTCTGGCTGTAGCTTTATCAACAGGTGTCTCACAACCTTCAAATGCTGTAGAAAGGTAAAAAACTAAAAGAGAAACTTTCCATTAATGCCTCAGGGCTCGGAAGGTGGACTTTACGGCCCCACTTGTGATACAACATATGCTCTATGTATTACATGCAGGTGTAGCCATCCATACCTTAGCATCTGTCCATTACTAGCTCAGTTTGCCCAACTGCAGCCACCTATTCCAAGTTTGTATTTTGCCTTCTAAACACATGCAATTATCAGCACAACCACTTTTAAGTGAGAATGCAAATGTAAAAACAAAATATTCTGCATGGCCCTGATACTTTATCATAAAAATGATCTGAAGAGTGACCTGAAAAGAATCTGCCATTTGATCAACATTTTTATTAAGGTTTAACAGCAGTATAGGTCAGTTACACTTTGACCAGTCACAATCTTCCCCCCGGTGCTTCATCATATAATCTGCTATCATGCTGTCATCCACTTTTTGTGATGGTTTTAACGTTCAGAAGATTGCAGCATGCCCTCACCTCTCAAAGACTCCTTAAAGCTCATTAGATGGAGCCTTGAGATGACTGACAGCTCTGTGAAGTCTACTGCCATCCATCAATTCAGTGTAGTTCAGTTGTTATCAGGGCATTTTTTGTGTCTGGTGAGTGAACAGTGTACAGTACATATTGCTGCTTTCTGCAGCCTACAGTGCATTGACTGGGTTCGGTGATCATTTCTGTTCTAATGTAATCATGGAACCAGTGGTGAAAATCCAGTGGCAATAAGCTCTTCTCATGTCTTGAGCGCTTCTCAACTCAAACTGTCCTGTACTTTACTGTATCTGTACTGGGGAGCAAAAGTCACAAATACATTTCAAATCGACATAATAGACATATTAGACTATTTTGTAACAAGATGCATGACATTAATTATTCTAAAGCCTCAGGTTGCATTCCTCATCATCTTAATTTGTGGTACAGAAAGGCAGACTAAAATAATTAAAATTGCAGCCTAAACTTTAATTACATTTTCAGTAGACTACAATTAACTAATGCAGTTAATACAATTACCTCTCTGAAAGCACACGTGCAGAGACGCAAACATGTCAATAGTGTCTTACCTAAAGTTGGCATTAAGACAACTTTAAATCTAAATGCACGCCTTATCCGATTTGTCTGATCCCAGCATATAAAAAGTTCACGTCAGGACTTACAGTCCCACATATGACACCTGTGTCAAGCGGTGAGCTCAAGAACACACAGAGAGACTTAACAGTGCATTGCGTTGAATACAGCTCATGCAGTGTTTGTATGTGTGTGGGTGTCGGTGGGTGTGGGGTTCGCACAAGTCAAGATCATCTGTTCATGAGGTCATGTCAGCACAATCTTTGTGCTTGGGCTGCCTGACCTGACTTGTACCCCTGTACTGATCCAAATAGGGTCTAAGCTGTCTGGCCTCACCATATGTTGGCGAACAACAACACCTCTGCCATCAAGGACCCATTCACCCCTATCTCAGAACCCAGCCGTGCATTCAGCACAGTTATCGTTTTAAAATTTGCAGTTGGTAGCACATATTTGTCAGTTCAGTCTGTCTTTTTCTTTTCTGAGAGAGCGAGTGGCACAATAAAACTGTATTATATGTATATGACTTCAATTCAACATTTAACATGTCACATAATTGAAATGTCCACACCAGTGCATTTATTTGACAGCTGTAGTTAATTGTTACTTTGCAGATGAAGATTTCTAATCATATACAGTATGAAATCCACTATAAATTAAGTTGTCCAAACATTTCTAAAGTTAGCTCTGCAGTCAGCTACAATATTACAATATAACGTGCATCTTAATTCATTAGTGTAAGACTAACAGCCAATTTTAACTTAATAGTATACATTTTGTGTTTTAATGGTGGTGGAGTGGCAGGTTGAAGTAGTGTCTAACACATCAAACATTCTATAACTGTGAGATGGGGATTGGAAGAGTACTTTACTGTTTTTCTTCAAATAAATAATGTAAAGTTCTTAAATATAGAAAGATATGGAAACATGAGGGATCATACAATCAAGTTGCTAAAGGTAAAATGAATTAAAATGAGCAGAATCATGATTGAAACATGATGAAACACTTAAGATCATGTGTGATCATGTATGTGTGATCACATATTCAATACAAACTTCTAGGATTCAATGTTTAGGTTATGATCTGGGAATTGTGAAAGCCCTTACATATTATTCAAATCCTTTGAATATGCTTTAAACTATTCAGCGACCCATTGTGCCCTGTATGGAGGCATCTGCATTATTTATTTTTGTACAATAATTTATTTTTTCTTTTTACTTTCTCACCCATCTGTATTAGTGACCAAGGTCATAAGTTGTCAGTCACTTACTGTACTGTATTTTTTGAGCTTTTGCAGCCAGGGTAGCAATATTTGAGGGATAATTTTTTTTAGAAAGTCTCCCAAAATCACATTTCTAGTTCTTCCTGTTTGAGCAAGAGACAGTTAATATACTGTATTTCCAATTGGATATTTGGTTAAATGCTATATTGGCTACAATGATAACCTCTCTTCATGCAACAGAAAATCTTAAGTTTATCCGGGTGTACCAAATGGTGGATTCCAGAAACTTTATAACTTTTGGTGTCTGTGGGGATGATTTATATTCCAAACTTTTAAATAAAAAAGAAGCAACATTTGAACATCCAGAACCCTGCGGCATATTGTATATTTTTCTTCCCACAGAGGAATACTTATATAACTGTGCTAAAACATGCAATTACTTATTATAGACCTTATTTTAAAATTTAAAAAGCATGGAATGTATAGGGAACAGATGTTTTACACTGAACACATAAAAAGAAAATGTATATGTGGTGTACCTACTAATTTAACTGTATTGTAAATGTTAAGGTATGATCCCATAAGTGGCACGAACAGACGGTTCTGTTTATATTCTAACAATAGTGTGCCTCAGAGTATCGCAGCCTCCTGCGAAAGAACATCTCTTAAAGTGCTCTTTTGAAGTTGTGATCAGGATGCAAGATGGGATGCCTGTGTATGTGTCTATGAGTGTGTGTGATTTGGGTTACGTCTTCTCATCTGGTCTTGGCATGATGGAGTCAAGCTTGTTTTCTTTTTTCTCCTCCTTTGCCTCACAAGTTGCTCCCACCATCTGGCACCAGGCTTTGAAAACCAGGCCAAGTCTCTCCCACCAGAATGGCATGAAAATATACCCACACATACCCAGCCGTCCTGTCGCTCCCTCTCAAGTCAGCCACACACTACAAGCAAAGATAGCAGGGTTGGTGGGTTGAATGGAATAAAGAGGAATTGATGGGTCTGTGGAGACACATGATGCAGCCTCTGAGACTGAAAATACTCTTGAAAATGCATTAAGGTGAAATAGCTCTGAATTCAAAATCAAACGTGCAATTACAAGAGCGCCTGATATCTTTTTTTTATCCAGGTCAGAACTTTGCAATTACCACAGAGATGCAGAGAATGAGCTTAGTTACACAAGTCGAGCTGGGGAAAGAGACAGGCGGAGTGAAGGAGAGAATGGGTTCAGAGCTCCAGTGACTTGTTTGTGTAGTTAACTTTCTGCTCCCGTCAGCATGGAGGAACTCCATTGACTCTCTTTTGTTGGAGGCCGGGGTCATTTGCATAACCTATTCCCCTCTCTCACTGCCAGTCGCCTCAACCTCTCCCTCAGTCTCTGTTTACTCAGTGCGACCGGGGCCATGTTGGATCGCTCCACTGCTGTGCTGTGTCGATTCCCCTGTTCGTGGCTGGGCTTTAATTGCCTTGGTTTTATGCTGGGTCAGGCTGTGTGCAATGCATACTCTTTAGTACGACTTATTGTGACAATGACCTTTAAATTGCTCCCCTCTCTCCCTCCCTCTCTCTCACTCTCTCTCTTTCTTAGACACACACACACACACACACACACACACACACACTTTGTGCTGGCATTGACTTTATTATGAGTTTTCTCATTTTTGTTTACTGTAAACTTGCATCATTCTTCCAAATACAACATTTCTATTCAAAGTCATTAGTGTGAATGCATTATTGACAGTCTGACAGAGGACTGACAGAGGAGAAATATGACACAAATGACTCTGCATATGTATACAGTCATGGCCAATAATACTGGCACCCTTGCAATTCTGTCAGAAAATGCAACCCTACTCTCAGAAAATTGTTGCAGTTGCAAATGTTTTGGTAATAACATGTTTATTTATTTTTTTGTATGAATTGAAACAACACAAAAAACTGAGAAGAAAAGTCAAATTTGATACAATTCCACACAGAACCCCAAAAATGTACTGGACAAAATGATTGGCAACCTTAACTTAATATTTGGTAGCACCCCCTTTGGAAAAAATAACTGAAATCAATCAGTTCCTGTAACCATGAATGAATTTCTTACACCTCTCTACTGGAATTCTGGACCACTCTTCTTTTACAAACTGCTCCAGGTCAGTCACATTTGAAGGATGCCTTTTCCCAACTGCTGTTTTGAGATCTCTCCACAGGTGTTCTATGGAAATCAGGTCTGGACTCATTGCTGGCCATTTCAGAACTTGAAGTGTGTTTTGGGTCGTTGACCTGCTGGAAGACCCATGACCTTTGGTGGAGACGCAGCTTTCTGACACTACGTTACGCCCCAGAATTCTTTGGTAATCATCAGATTTCATGATACCGTTTACACAGTCAAGGCATCCAGTGCCAGAAGCAGCAAAGCAACCCCAAAACATCTTTGAACCTCCACCATGTTTGACTGTAGGGACTGTGTTCTTTTCTTTGAAGGCCTCATTTCTTTTTCTGTAAACAGTGTCATCATGTCCTTTACCAAAAAGCTCTACTTTTGTCTCAACTGTCAACAGTTCTCCCAGAAGGATTGTGGTTTTGTCACATAAGTTTTGGCAAACTCCAGTCTTGCTTTTTTATGCCTTTGTATCAGCAGTGGTGTCTTCCTGGGTCTCCTACCATAGCTTCCCTTTTCATTCAGATGGTGCGAGCTCACACTGTTGTACCCTGTGTCTGCAGATCAGCTTGAATTAGTTTGAAAGTTAATCTGAGTTCTTTATCCACCATTCAAACGGTCCTTCGTTGTTTTGTTCTTTGTTTTATTTTGCTCTTCCGTCTACGTGGACACAGAAACATTAAGATCTCTGGAGATGGACTGGTAGTCTTGAGATTGTCCATGTTTTTTTCTCTCAAATCCACAGACAACTTCTCTATGCTCAGTGTGCTCACAAAGGTTGAGTCAACTTTTCTCCATTTGAAATGGTTGCATGTGTGACTACTATTTTGCCCACACCTGTTACTTGCCACAGGTGTGTCTAAATACAAATAGCAAGAGCATCACATGCTTGAGAAACAAGTATTTCTTACAATTTTGACAAGGTGCCAATAATTTTGTCCAGTCCATTTTTGAGTTCTATGTGAATTGCTCAGAATTGCAAAGGTGCTGAGATTATATATATATATATAAGCAGCTTTTTTTGTCCTTTCATGATGCCTATGTCCTTATTAGACTGATTGGTCATGCATTATTATATATATATATACAGTATACTGAGAAGAAAGATGTTAATTTGGCAACAATACATAACTTTAATGAACTCAATAAATAAATCATTTTGTAAAATCTTTCTCTCAGAAAAATAGTGTTTGATAGTGCACTGCTTTTATATTTAATAAGTATACTAAAATCAGATGTGTAAAGTGCACTAAATTATTTCACTTAACATTTCTACCATGGTGCCATTGTACTCATGTTAAATTAAAAATACTTGTTTAAAAAAAAAGTCACTTTTAGTAAAGATTAAATTTTTTGTCCTCCAAAAACTGACTTATTTTGAAATGTTTTGAATTTCTGAAGTTTGTTTACTGCTGTACAGGGGCTTGAGGAAGTTCACCTCGAAGCACTGTAATAAACCAGCATGCTGTTGTTAATTTAAGATTTTGTGAAGTGAATATGTTGTATGTGTATATACCTGTAAACATTTTAAGTTTCAAATAAAATTATACTATATAAGAGGAGTATTCATGCATGCTCTCATTAGTCAATGATGATTCAGGCCTCCAAACCTCAGAGATATAATCTCTTATCATACATAATACTTTTAGAACTGGTGTCTATCCATGGTATCTCCTCTAACTCATACATAAAGAAATCTCCTGCTCTCCAACTGCCTTCTTCCGCCTGAGAAATATCACTAAAATTAGGAGCATCATTTGTTGGGTCTTCTATATAATTCCATACAGTTGTATTGTTAAATTCTGTAAAGTGCCGAGATTAC
>OMLM01008689.1:97200-110312 GCA_900302695.1 Helostoma temminkii
ATATTAATATTCTGGTCTGATCAAAAAAGATTAAGGAAGGTGAGATAAAGTAGATAACAAAGTGCTCCATAAAAGGCAACAGCAGCTCCAAGTTGAAAGGTGCCCAAAGTTCTGCAGTCAGGCAAATTGATTTCATTCATTCAGTGAGGGTCACTTGAGTTTGATGGGAGCAAGAGGCCGAAGTCTGATAGTAGCAGAAGCAAAGAGCCCGCGACAGCATTTCTCCATGTACTGCTCCATCTGTCTGTCCACGCTGACCAAATGGAACCATCCAGGGTAGCCGAGACTGGGTTCATTCAACTCTGTCCTGTTCTGGTCTATGATCAACCCCGATGACTCGTCCATTTTATTGGGGTGTTTTTTTTCCCTTAGTGCATCATTCCAGCTCTGCAACTCCTCAAATTTAAACTGATTTCAGCTCTCCTAGCGGATTTCAAGCCTTCTTCCTGTGTTTTCCAGGGCTAATAGCTAATTACAGGCTAGCTGACGCCATGTGTAAAAACTGCTGTTGGTAACTTTCTTCTGATCATATACAGTCACAAAGGTCCCCAAACAAGCAAACAGGGAGCTGAAAGGTCCCAATAAGCCCACATTCAGTCACCTCATGAAAAAACGCATGGGTTGAAGACAGTCAAAACAATACAGAAAGAGAGGATATTTAATCCAACAGGCACCATTGTAGACCGTCAGTAGAAGTGTGTCTGCTTGTCAGATGCACTAGAATGGCATATGACCATAATTGTTTAGTGTTTTTGTTGTTAGAAAATTTGTTTAACTGCCGTTTAAAGTCAAGTGATTTACAACAGCACTTCCAAGTTTGTACTTTAAGAGAAAAAAATGTAAGAGAGAAATTTCAATAAAATGGATGGTTAAATATTGTGCAGCACCGGTGGACATTTGTAGTGCTTTTTTAATAGACAACTCCAATATCCTGGATCATTCACTTTCCATAATGTGGTAGTAGAGACTCCCTGGCTTACAAATGTCCATGTGTTTCTTGGCAGCTCCTGTTAATATTTAGTTTCCAAACTGAAACATGTGAGTAAAGTTCACTTTTAAAGAATAAAAAGATGCCATTGTTATGTGATGTCACAAATGGGGGAAAAAAAGGTAAAACATAAAAACATTCAGATTCTACTAAGGATCAAAGTCTGAAGTTTTATTTCATAGTGTTGGCCTTTAAAAGGTGATAGTATGTAAAGGAATGTAGTGTGATAATAAACATAGAAATATTCCCAACTTTTACCTCTTAGCGGGTGGTCAAGCTGTGGAAACATACAGTATATGCTAAGCTCCCCCTGGGGCTACAAAATATATTATACAAATGTCTTTTCTGACTTGAGTTGTGCTCCTTGTGACGAATAAACTTACTTCTGTGTGTTCTTTCTTTTTCACAAAAGAAAGAACTTTTGCATGAAGTGAAAGTTCATACTCTCAGTTTATAAAGCCTACAACATGTTGACATATTAGAGAGACAAAAATAGTTTGACCAGTTTATTATAGTAATTATATAGTAATGCAGTTTACTATAGTGTGTGCCAATTTTTTCTTTTGTTTTTGTATGCTTCTTATTTGCAGCCATATGCATATCTGTATAGTCCATGTGCTATGAAGAAAAGCAGTTCTTGGAGGGTTTCGCTCCAGAAACCAAGATAAACACAAAAACACAGATTTGGTTCACAAAGCAGCAAGCAATTTCACACCTATTTGCCCAGTTAACCCGATTGTAAAGGAGGCCGAAACGGACACTGTGTGTAATACTCGTAAGTCAAGAAAGGTCGAGGAGGAGACAGATGGATGTGAAGACTAACTGTGCAGTGGGGTATTTTCTTGACCGATATCGATTAACTCAATCCTCGTACTAAACCACATCTTAATACATCTCTAACATCGTTGCCAGGTGCCTGCAAATGAACAATCAGACTGTTTCTAAACACAGTGTGAAAGCTGGCTGTCTGTTTGGCTGCGTGGTTTCGCTACCATAGCCAGATACTACACTGTGGTAATGCCAGCGGCTACTGCCAGTGTTACAGCCCTGTCAGATCGGCTAACAGATGGCCTTCAATGGGTTGGATGCCGCCAGAACACTTCCAAAACAGGAAGAAATGCAGTGACAAGTGATTGGAACTTGTGATGCAGAGACAACAGAGTGAGAGTGGTGCTGCAGGTATTAACGGTAAAATGGAACAGAGAAAACAGGGCAGAAGGAAGTGCGAAATGGTTTTCAGTGGAATAGGACAGATATGTAGTGGAGAGGGATCTCGACAACTAGCAGGTCAGCTGAAAAAGGAGGATGATAGAGGACAGCAGTTGAAAGAATGACAGGGGAATAGAGAAAAATATGATGGAAGGAAAGACAGAAGGATGCAGGTAAAAGGGAAGATGGTTAGACACAGGCAAAAAGGGAGCATGACAGCACAAAGAGGATACAGTAGTGTAGTGCAGCTACAGAGAAGAAAAGGGGACATGATAGAGGTCATCTGCCGCTAGGGAGAGGGATGATTGACATCTTTGTGGACTGTGAGCTTTGACAGCAGAATCTGATACTGTCCTCTTAGCTACATCCTACTGTAATTCACATGTCTTACTTTGGACATGAACACATGTTATGTCAAATCTTAAAGGCGTTGGCACCGACAAAGCAGCACCACGGATTTATCATGTTCATCTGACGTATGTTTATGCATCTTCATGGATAGCATCGTCACTAGCCATTACCACTTTTCTAATTCCTGTCTTGTCTCATCATATAGAATTAATGGCTGTAAGCCCGTAAGTCTAGGGCAGATGTGAGATGAACCCCAAAGCCTTGGAACTCTATCCAAACTGATATATGTTATTTACTTTGTTTTTCTTCTGTTCTTGAATGTTTAGACAACCATTACTGTGATGTATTGCTTTATAAGATCTTTTAGTGTGTGTCACTTTATCAGGCAGCTTCTTTTTAAGTTAGTTTTTGTTTCAACAGGTCTGGCAGTAATCGGCCCTGGGTTTGGCAAGTGAAATTGAATTAAGCTTTGCAAAAAATGTGATTAATCACAGTTTATTCATGATTTTGGATTTTTACATAGGGCCAGGCAGGTATGGACAGCATTTTTCCCCTTACTAAATGAAATCATAATTTAAAAGCTGCATTTTGTATTTACCTGGGTTATCTTTTGACATTTTGACAGTGAGCCACTCATCAGAACATTTCAGGACACTGGTAATTCTTGGGTGCTTGACAGACAATTCCTTTTGCTGTCAGTTTCTGCAGTAAAAACACTCAACTGATTTTTGCAGGTCAGGAATTTATATCTTCTATAGAGGGTATGAACATACGCCACTTTTCCACCAGAACACGTCCCTCTCACTCGGACTGAGTGGCAAAACAAGCATCAACCTGACTGCCTTTAGTAGGGGAAACTGCAAAAAGGAAAGTAAAACAGATGATTGTGCTAAAAGGAAGTTGGACTCGACAGTGAACTTATTAAGGAAGCAGTGGTCCATGGACTGCCCCTCTCAAAGCACTGTGAGAGAGACAAGCATACTGACACAATGCACCTTTTCACAGCACATATTGTCCGAATTAAAGAAATACACAGTGAAAAGTGACTTTCTACAGGCACTTTGTGTTGGTTTCAGTTTTAGTTTTATATTGGGCACACTTGATTTCAAAAAGAGTGCACATAAATGCAATGATTGATGATGATGATTGGTTTTCCTAACATTTATATGTACCTGGAAAATACATAAAGCAAAGCTCCTGTTTTTAGATTTCAGTGCTCTGTAAAACGATGCCTTCAATTACAGTGAATCTCATAACAGCACTTCCCAGTTTAGATGTGTTTTTAAGTTTCCCGAGGCCACAGTTTTCAAACTCAAATCTGCTATCTATTCAAAAAGCTTGTGCCACTCAAGGGCAGTGTAATGGCAGTAACTGCCACATCCTGACATCATGTGGATACAGAACTTTTTTTAAAGCCAGTTCACTTTCACCCACGTACACTTGGCATAACACAGACTCACACAAAGCAGATGTGAATGTTTCACAGAGTTACAGAAATGGTTGGATGTAGCCCTTCCTCTTCAATTCTGATATCAGAAAGTAGTAAGGGTAAATTATCTTCCGGAGCCATCTGTCCATTCAACAAGCAGTCCGAACTCGGACACAGAAAACTCTGCTAGCCTAGCAACATTAAGGCTACAAACAAGCCATAAAATTTGGTATGTTGAGTATGTTGAGTTTGAGTATTTCAGCCAGAAGCAGAGAGATATTTAGGAAGGGAGCTGACATGGTAGAGACAACCTTTAAAGAAATATTAAATGGATCTGTTCAAGATATTTTCAACTTCCTTGTCAGTATTTTTGATGAAAAATCAAAACATGCTAAAATGTGCATTTTACTACACTACATTTGGATCGCATTTTGATGTTCTGCTATCAAATAATATCTCCATCTCTACAGCAGAGTAATCCTTGACACACTGTAGATGATGCCTCATGAATCATAGTATGAATGCAAACAGACATCCCTGAGATTCAGCACCTATATGGATATTGTAATCTAACAGGAGAAACCAATGATGGCATTTAGCATCCCTGACCGCCTCAAAATGACATGTCAACATTCATATTTACAGTTCAAATACACATATGTACACACACATTCACAGCATCCTCTCTCTGAGGGGTACATATCAGAGTAGTCTTGAGTTTGCTGCATCAGGGCTTGAGGGCCCCCAACAGATCCCTGATATTGAAATTGATCCGTCTCACATTGATTGTACTCCCTGCACCAAATGCATATCCAAACTACATTATTTGCAATTGCCTCTTACCTTTTCGTTCACTTTACCACCACAACCTACCTCAAAGCAACTTCCCCACAGAAGTAAAATGTGCCAACAGACTCGTCTGAAGAAAAAAAAAAAATGAAGAAAAAAGCAGCGGGAAATTGGGATGATCCATAAGTCTGTGGGATGAAAATGAAAGTGAGAATGTTTCTTTCTCAAAGGAAACTTTCACCAAAGAGCTTGTCCCACTCTACATAGAACAATGAGCTCCCCCTCTTTTCTTTTTTCCTCCATCTTCTTCTCTCTTCCTTACAGTACAATAATTCTAATTATGTTCAGACAACTAAACATGCCAGCTCTAACGACAGCACAGATATGGGGAAATTGGCTCATTTGCACAATAATAAATGTAGGTTTGAGCCCATAGAAAACCTATTAACATTTAAATGATACAAAGACGTTATCTCTAAAGTGTGTGCTTATCCAGGGTGGCTTTTTGCGTGGATGTGCAGAGAATGATCAAACAGCCATGCATCTGCCTGTGCCCTGCGCTCCTCAGTGCAACACTGACAACCCTGCTGACAGTGCTTTGTAATTGGGGAGAAAAGGGAGGCAGAGAGGGCTGTAAGAGGAAGTGTGTGTGTGTGTGTGTGTGTGTGTGTGTGTGTGTGTGTGTGTGTGTGTGTGTGTGTGTGTGTGTGTGCATGTGTAGGGGGCAGAGAGGCACTAAGGAGCACGCAGATCTGGATGGTGTAGAGAAGAAGCAGCATGAGGTGATGATATGTGGAAAGGTTGAATTGTAGGGCAGAAAGGTTGAAGAACCTTAATGGGGAAAGAGAGGAAACAGAGCTCTATTACATTTATGGATCTCTCCAATGCTCAGACCTCACCAAATATATCACTTGATATAGAGGATGTCAGGACAACTTCATGCTAAAGATAGATCAAGTCACACAAAGATAACTCCAAGGAAATGCATGCGAGATGCCAAGCAGACATGTTAACACGTGATGCTCTCTGCTGGAATTGAAACTTTATATGTTTCTATTGTTTGCATGCCTGCCACCTGACTTTATTTGTATTACAATTCTTTGCAGTTTTTCTCCCATCCATCTTTTTTGTAAAGAGCAATGATGAATAATGAAGTTATGTGTTTGGTCCAAATTGATCCCGTAAGTATGCAAAGCATTCATTTTAAAGATACACCCGTGGCATCCAGTAAAAGCATTTCCATTTCCTTTGTTATTACTAACATGGCCTTTAACTCGCTCAAACATGGCGACATGCTATTAGAGTTAAAATGCCATGTATTTTGGGATGTGGCATTAAGAAAAAGACACAGCACAGAAGTCGTATTAGAACTTTATATTCCTATTATTTATGATACGTTTCAGAGCAGAGGCCGGTGGAGTGCGTGGCTTTAGAGTAGGTAAGAAATAATGGGACTTACTTTCAAACATAACATAAGCTGTTTCCAGACATG
This sequence comes from Helostoma temminkii, assembly GCA_900302695.1. Taxonomy (NCBI): domain Eukaryota; kingdom Metazoa; phylum Chordata; class Actinopteri; order Anabantiformes; family Helostomatidae; genus Helostoma; species Helostoma temminkii. The sequence continues at coordinate 103,459 of OMLM01008689.1, forward strand.
CACATGCAGCCCTGAACCTTTCTAGACATTACCTAGAGGAGCTACATCTGACTATGCAAACGTCCAAGCAGTTAAAGCAGACATTAAACTTACTTTATCCTAAAAGCTCCCTAGTCCAAAGTCCATTTAATATCCGACTGAGCAATTAACTGTTTGGAGAATTCATTGGGAGCAAGAGAGCATGTTGACAATGTCTCTGTAATATCTGTAATACCTTTTGCATCTCGTTCTGCCTCTATTCAGGCACCACCTCTCACCAGAGTGGTGACAAACTAACCAGTATTTCCAGTAGGCCCGTCTCACTCAGGTAATCTCCTGTTGTGTACTACATGTGTGACTGTACCTCCAGACATTGTCTGAATTCAAGTCTACACACATTGTCCAAAGTTCATGTGAAAAACTGTGATACTATACTATACTATATGTTGTTCTGTTTTCATTTCAAGACTTGAAGCAAACATGTAGAATGATGTTGCCCTTGATTACATGAGTTTGTGATTAAACTTTATTTTCTTGGTGGAGAAGAAATTATATTTACAGTAGGCCAGTGCTCTTAAAAAGCCTGAACAAGATGTAAGCTTAATTTCTCTTAATACTATGAGTACTTTGCCTTTCTCTTAGTCTCTATTCTTCCAGTTATCCTTTCATTCATACTGTATGTGTACAGTAATACAGGCTTATAAACTTTTTAACCAGGATCTCTCATATTTGGATCAAGCAGCGCCTGGAAAATGTAATGTATCAATTTAAGTGAGATACAGCTGTTACATCAGTGTGTCAGATAAACATTAAATCCACACAGCCATCTAATTACTAATTGTATTTCCTAATTCTATAATTGTGTTCCTGTGTAACCCACGTGAAAGCATCACCACTTCTGCTGTGATTAATAATGCAGACTTGTGTGTTTGTATTTTTGCAATGTAGTGTGTTACTGTACTACTGCTGGATCATCTGTTGCACCATCACTTTCTTCTGCAAGGTGTGTTTTTGTGCTAATGATGTGTTTGAATTTCTCTGTGAACGTGTTTTGACGTCCCTGCTTCAAATGGACTCGGCGTCTACTAATACATGCTAAAATAAGCAGTGTTCATCATGACTGACACACACAAACTCACAGTCTCTCTTTACCCTCTCTGTCCCTCTTGTGGGAATACAGTTTATCTCTTCAACCCCTCATTACCATACCAATAGCAAGCAGACAGCTAAAGCTAGTTTGTCAAAGGTATTTTAATTACCAATTAGAGAGTTGGCTGCCTGTGCAATATCTTTTTTCACTCTCCTTGCTTTCTCATACTATACGCACACATAGGTGTATAGCCCAGAGCACAAGGTCCCCCGGTGCTGCAGCCTTGATAAACAATGTCCCATTCAGCTCCATATGAATAATTAAGGGCTGAGTGTTGAGAAGAGGGGACACTTGTTTATTCAGAGAGAATAGTCTTGTCGATGGCTGTATACCAGCATTACAGAGATGCCAGAAGAGCTTATAGCCCACCGTGACATTATCCAAATGGCACACATACAAAAGACCTCTAAACACACAGAAATCCTAAGCGTTTGCAGTGTGACACTTTAAATAACATTCATAAATGATAAACGAAGTGGATAAATAGTGTGGTAAATATGAAATATTGATGTGGATTTGGCAGACGAGGCATGTGATGTCCTTATTAAGAGTGCCACTGCGCGTGGGTGTGTTCATGACTGTTTAAACTCTATGGATTTTTTTGGTTCAAAGGTGAATTTGATCAATTATTTTGTCCAGCATACTATCATAAAAAAGCTTTACAGTAAATTGAAGTGATAAAACGTGAAGCTCCGTTGCTGTAGAACCTGGCAGCTTGCATAAGGTTTGTGACTACACGCGTGTGACGACTTCCGCTCCATTGGGTTTTCGTAGCGCCATTTAAATATATAACGAAGCACATATCTTTGTCGCATTCTTCTCTTTGTCATACCCTTAATCTGTCAGCTTTTACTGACTGCACATCTACAGAAACCTACAGCTTCACCAGCAGTGATGCACGCTACTGTATTGTGCACATTCAGAGAAAATTAATCTGCTTTGAAATAATGTCAATTCAGCGTTTGATCCAGTACAAGCTGTAGTGTTATTAACAGGTTTTGGTCTGTGGCTCTCAGAGCATCTGCTTTGCGAGAAAAGTTGATGTGAATGAACACAGACAACAAACTTACTATCTTGTTTATGCTATAATCTCATTAATGTCTATAGGCAAAGACATAACTGCCGCTTAGCTTGTAGCAGTCACTTAGCAGAACGGTTCTAAATGCACAGCTCTGAGCCCTGAGGGGTTACAGCCCACATACCATGATCTTCAAGAAGACATGATCAAGCAGGGCAGCGCCACCCTAGGCAAAGCTTAACATAGACTTAAGCTGTACAGTGCAGTGGTTTTCGTGCGCTCCACCTTCTGCTCAGCTGTATTTCTGTTTGATAAACACTTTTCGTTTTAACCAATAGTACAGCTTCCCTTGTTATTTTATTAGTGTTCCGTGCTAGTAGCTGTAAGGGTGACAGCAGAGAGAGTAATAAAGACAGATGTGAGTGCACAGCATGAAGTGGTAGTGAAAGCCTGGAGTCAGGGTATATGGTATTGGCAACTCAGAGCACCAGACAGCTGAGCCACAGGGGAACCCGCCAAGACATATTTGAAATGTCTGATGGATAGCTGCAGAAACATTCATCACTCATACGAAAACCATCAAAGCCAAAATACAGATGTCACAGCACGAGGCCTCACTTCATTACTGTAACATCAGTCTGAGGTGTAAACCAAACAGCAACACCTTGACATTATAATATCTATTTAAAGAGGTGCTGGAAGTGTCATTAAGGGAAACATATGTCAAGCAGTGATGAAAATATTGTTACGTGTGATGTTCTTTTGGGTATTTGTTATCTCTCCACTTGCTCTAACACCTTTGTTTCATCCACACAGAGATGCAATAGGAATTTTTTACCTGTGTAATGTATGTTTCACACTATCCAGTTTTATCTGTAGCAGATTGCCAGTGCTACAACTGCTGAGATCTGGCATTTCTACTTTTTACATAGTTAACATATGCAGGTAAGACTGGTATGAAATCATTCCAGTGCAGCTACACTATGTTCATTTTAATTCAAATGTGCTACTTTAATTGCAGAAGATATTCTCATTTGGCAGCTGTAGGGTTATGCAACAAAACACAATGGGTTTAACTGCAATTCCTCATGAGGGGTGAAAATTAAAAGTTGCCTAAATCATTAAAAATCATTAAAAAAGGTACAAAACAATTAATGATTTGCTCCTTGGCTTGTGGCCCCACATTTCACAAAGATTAATTGGAACCTATTCACAAGTTTTTGTGCCAACTAACACAGATACAAACAAAACCAAAACCACAGCCTCATCGGCTAAAAATGCAAGTTTTCTCACAGAAATCAAATTTAATAGAATTTCTTTGTCACATACTTAAGTATGTGAAACTTTTTTTCCTGCTACCTCTTACCATGCTAAGGCACACAGCTCTGTTGCAATGTATTTATATAAAACACAAAATATAAGATTTTAAGATAATACAGCCCATCTTGGACTTTAACTGTTGTGTTAAAGAAATATTGTGTCATTTTTATTCTTATGTAAGGGCGTTATGACTCACAGCTAGAAGGACGTGTATTCTAACCCATTGGTCAGTTGGTGCCTTTCTGTGTGGAGTTTGTATGTTCTCCCCTGTGTCTGTGTGGGTTTTCTTCAGGTCCTCTGGATCTTCCCACAACCCAAAGACATGTAGTTAGGTTAAGTTGATTGGTGAGTCTAACTGGCTTTTAGTTTTCCCTCTTGGTGCGATTCCTTTTGTTAGTGTGAAGACAGTAACATTCACTCCCATGCACACTGTGATGGAACCGCAGCAGAGACTTTGAACGTGTGCGTTTCAGAACTTGTACAAACTAAATTATATATTCTTATGTACATTCTATAACCACATGTCTGTGTAATTTTGATGGTTTGAAACAAGAGAAAGAAAGGCTGTTATACTTTTCTTAATTGGGGTCAATGGTGTAGAGAGTCTAGTAGTTGGAACAGCAATTAAGGGGTGGATCCCAATTTCCAATTCATTACTCGATCCTCAATCTTTACTCACTCTGGAAGTTGTTCCACTCATTCATCTTAAAGGACATCCTGAAACCTCTTATTTGGATGCAGGATCGATGAGAGATATTTGGGGAGAGGTAAGCGGTGACACACAAGACCATCCTTCAAGGGAAGTCTTGTCCTGGACCAGCACCCCTTTATTGGAAAACCATTTGTGTTTGGACACTGCAGCTGATCACAAACAACATCTGAAACTGCATCACAACACTAGTGCAATTTTATACTAAAGTACACTGATAACAGATTAAAACAGAGCCAAGATGTTGTTTAAGATTTGTTTTCAGATCCATCATCTGGATCGTCTGTATCAGTGACAAAGTGCCTTGAACAACTTCAGTTATACATTACAAATGGCCTATTTCTCTTTAACAGCTAGAATTTCCTACTATGAATAACATTACTGTTAAGACAGGGAAATCTGAACATGGGTATAAATATTTCCAACAATATATTTACATTTGTTTGTCATTAAAAATCATGAGCTCACGCACCCAGCAGCTGAGTATTAATTAAGTCTAAATTAATTAGACCCTGAGAACAGTAAAAATACAGAATGCACATTTTAATAAATGAGCAGATGCTTATAATCAAACATACAGACAGACTGGAATGAAAACAACATAATGTGCTGAAAGTGGTAACAGTGCATACTTATGTTGGTTCAAATAAAAACTCCAATCTAACAAAAGTGACCACAGCAACTCTAGTCTGACTGACGGCTGATCCACAGCTGAGACACCATCATCAGAAAGCGGCAGATAGCAGTTCAGGGGAAAGGAGTTCTCACATCTCCAAAAAACCAAAATGAAAACCCAAACTCTTCAGTTCCTCTGTCCTCACATCTTTTCCTTGCATGTCTCCATCCATCGTTATTGGGAGGGACTAAGACGCAAAGGAAGGAAATGTGGATGCAACTCAGGAAATTAAGATCAACCCAGCGGTGTCGATATAAATAGTACACAGCTATTATGCATGAAATGAGTGTCCAGTGTACTTCTCTGACGCAAGCATGGTTGGTGTGATCACAGAATGGTCACATATTTTTGGGCTCCACACTGACTCTACCAAGACTGCCAAATACTGCTTGCCTATTTTTCTGCTTCCAACACATCCACTTCAAGACATAACTGTTCACTTGCTGCCAAATACAACTGATAATCTGTTATTCCCTTTACCTGTCAGTGTTTTTAACATTGTGGATAATGGGTGTAAATGTCCTCATAACATCCAGATCTAAACGGTGCATTCCATGACAATTTGGACCAATGTGACTATTATGACTGATATTTAAGCAGTGACACAAAAACAAAGTCTCTAAATAAGTACCTTGGCATAATGACACCACTGCCTGATTAATTAAAATGAATATTCATTGTACATATGCCCTCAAGTCTACACATTTTGACACTAAGGAATCTTCCCTGTATATGGCACATATGTAATTATCAAGGTTATACCTTTGGCCCAGGTCACACATCACACTACAAAACATAAAAATCAGACAGGGTTACCCCCCCCAACACATACACACATCAATCTGTATGTTCTCATCCATGTCACTACAACGTAATCGGCCTTATTTGACCGGAGATGGGGTCAGCGGGGTGGACAGATGTTTCATGATAATGGTTTGCGTGTGTGTGTGTGAAGGAATAACACCAGCAGGCTGGCTTGAAACCTATTCCCACTCCCACTCTGTGTTTTCGTCTTTTTTTTCCTCTAATTTCACATCTTCCTTTATAGCCCGAGGTCACACAGTTGCAATTAATCCAACCTTCCTCATCTCTGATCCACTGATCTTACATTAAGAAGAAGACTTTATCCGATAGTGTGTGCGCATGAGTGTTTGTGTGTAAATGAAGGGAAGTACTTAACCCTGATCTCAATCTCTAGGAGCAGCAGGGTTACCTTCTAGCAATGTGCATACATATATGCATTATATAAAAAATATATATCCAACTGGGAGTTGTTCTAACAGCACTCTGTTAATATAAAGATCCCATTGGAGGTCCAACCAATTTCCGACTATAACAATGGCCATAAAAAATCCCAAAGCCAATAACTCCCCCGAGTCTCATAACTCACTTTTAATCATCTTGTATTTCAGATCTGCACCCGCTGCGGCTCAGGCTGAATCTAAAATCGTCCACCTTTCCTTAAGTCTCATCTTCACACTTGCTTCCTTTTCTAGGCCCATATTAGGGGAGGACATCCCAAGCCTCTCCCTTTTCAGCTCTGCTCCCAATAGCATAGGAGGACGAGGTCAGAAAGCGAGGGAAGTGAAACCAAGAATTTGATAAACCTCGAAGTAAAAAAAATCTGGTGACACACTTCTGACACCCAGTCCCTTGAATGTCCTATATAATAAGTGTTTTAATGAGTGCCCAGCCTGTTTTTAGCCATGTTTGTTAATGAATCAATACGTATGCCATGCCAGCAGATGGCAGTAAGGATAAGGTGCCTCTAGGGAAGCAGCTAATGGGGTAATAGGAAGAGAAGGTGAAAGAGTGACAAGAGTCCCCAGATTGCCGACACGTGACCCCTGTCATAAAATGGCAGTCAGGGCGCTGTTGTACATGCTGCTGATCACACATGGTCATAAAAGGGCAGGATTTGCATGTGTGTATTTGTGCAATACAGACAAGCACATGCTGGCACATGAAACCACAGGTCAGAAAGATACCCATAGTTGGAATG
>OMLM01008689.1:112168-126099 GCA_900302695.1 Helostoma temminkii
AACATGTTAAAAATTTGTGATTTTATTTATGATAGAAGAAAGAAGAAGTGAAGAAGACGATTTTCACCATAACTCGACCCTGTCAGCATCAGTGGACAGAGCATTGTAACACGTGCTGCACATCATAGTCCATCCTGTGGCTTACTTAACAAGGCAATTGCAATTTTATCAAAGTAACCGTTTCTCTCCCATTTTGTGTCATATTAGCATTTTATTAACTTATCTGTTGCCCAAATTACATAAGCGTAACAAAGTCAAAATTACTGTTTGGTATTGTTTGGAGTTAACCAGGGTGTAGCTAGCAAGAATGCAAGTGTTACAGCTAAAGTTAGCCAGCATACTTTTCTTCTTATACAGACAAAATTGAATGTCTTCCTATGATCACATTACCAGCAAATGTGTAATTTATTAGTTTGCTATTGCCACAAAACTTAAGAATTTCTAAGTCAAGTTAGCTAGCATGATGCTAATTTGCAAGCTAATCTGTTGTCTGAGGTAAGATGATCTCTCTACTCTACACAAAGGACAAGTTTGTTTTTTACTATTTAATTTTGGGTATTTACACAGGTTGAACGTGTTGTATGATGTGTCATGTGGCTTTTCTCACCATGTAGCATGACATTACGCAAGCTGATACATGTTAGAGCCAGAAAGTTGATTGAAATGTGCACTAAAGATACGTATTTAACATGTGTTTACATTGCTGCTGAGTCCATAGCTTAAAAATTGTTCGTGTGAGACTATTTACACTCTTTTGCCATAAGCAGGAGTATAAATATGATAACTTGCAAATACATGACATTAATCAGTCACATCTAAAAGCTAGACTTCAAGAAAAGTTGACTTTGCTTGGGCTTCCTGAAGCTGATGTAAACACTGTGATAGATACCCTGAAATCTGAGGATCTCCACAGGGCTTGCAATACTAATGTACTCAAAACTGAGCATAAGAGAAAAATATTTTTTTAAAGTACCTCTAGTTATGTGGAGCCAGTGTCCATTTGTCTTGGTCAGAATGAGTCAGGCAAAGAATGTTTAGCAAAAATGTTCCAGTAAAAAACACAATTGAATCAGAGTCAGTAATGGACAAAGTATAGCAAGTAAAAACCAGAGTCCTACCTGATAATATTGTTCAGGATATGTGGGATGCCAAAAGTATTGAACACAACTTGCTGCTCAAGCACACAGGCTCTTCATTAGACATAATCCTTTATCAGGATTCCTTTGAAGTAGCAAACTCCCTTAGCTCCGGGAGGGAAAAACATTAGATTTTGGCAGATTTTGACCCTTGCAAATATTTTGCCTCACAACAGATCTAGTGTTGATCAGATGCAACTTGTAATGCTTTGTCGTGAGCAAGACTATAAGTATTTTGGGCTTTCTTGTGAAAGATTTAAAGCTTTGAGCTGAATGGAGTAACCAGATACCCAGCTCTTTAAGGGAACTGTCTATGCCATAGCAGGTGACAATTTGGTTTCACACAACGTTGGGGGCATTTTTGGCAGATCCTCTGGACAAAGGACCTGAACCGCACAAGACATGCATATCAGAAAAATGTTGAGGCTCAGAGTCAGAATGTGGAAATAACTGACTGTTGTGGCATTACATTTGACTCCATCTTCAATTAGCTCACATATTTTCACGAGCCATCATTGCCTCCTTGTCTTGGCCATGACCTTTTTGAGGGTAATGTCTCCACCGATTTAGCTATATATCTCAACTACCTTGTTTCAAAAGAAAAACTGTTTACTTATGTTGAATTGAATCAGAGCACCAACCAATTTAAATATCTGGGTAATAATGCCAACAACAAACCTTGTGAGGTGACACCAGGAGCTGGAAAACTCTCTGGACGTGCAGTTCAGAATTGGTGTTTCCTAAGAATGTTACCAGTATTAATTGGTGATAAAATAGAAAGCCCTGGAGATAGTGAGGTTTGGCAGCTTATCTTACAGCTGAGAGAGATTGTGGAGCTTGTTTGTGCTCTAACGATTTCCATAGGCCAGATAACATATTTAAGAGTTCTAATAGATGGATATTTGTATATCAGAAGGCAGACTTTTGAAGATCATCCACTTAAGGCTAAACATCACTGCCTAATCATTATCCAGAACTCATTGTTCAATTTGGGCCACTCATCCATCTGTGGACTTTAAAAACCTCCTTGCTGAAAGACATCAGCTTATGAAATCTTTTCTAAGTGCTGGGAACCTATTTCCACCTACTTTTGTGGTAGAGAAGGGAAATGAGTTTATTGTAGGGGACTACAATGACAAGATAATGCTGTCAGCTGTTCATCTTAACTTAGATCGTCAAAATACCCTTATTAGGCATGCTGTGACAGTAATAGGTAAACATATGGGAGCAACATGTTTTTTGTGGTATGTCATAACGATGACGGTCTTGTAGTAGGAAAACTCAAAAAGGTGCTCATTCATAAGAATTCAGCAGTGTACTTTATCACTCAGGTATATCAGGCTGCTTGTCATCCTTACGTTAATGCTTTTCATATTACACTAATGCAGGAAACCTATTACTGTGTCAGTCAAGCAGAGCTGCTTGATTACTACCCACTCCCTGAATATTCAGTTTGTGGTGTATCTTTGCTAACACTTCACCATTCTGTCCCCACTTTTTAGATTCATGTCATTCATCAGTGATGAAATAAAGGTCATCATCCTTAAGGCTTTGCCCAGCCTGTCTGAGGATACTCAAAAACAGATAATCACTGCACTTGAAAGCTTAGGTGTGGAATTAATAGAAGACCTCAAGTATGTAGAGCAGGAAGACATCAGAGACACTGTGCCTGTCATACAGCAAAGGAAACTTCTGGAGGCATTAAAAATAGGTAATTATTATCAATCTAATGTTAGTAGTTTCCCTGCCCAGGTAAAGCAAAAGCTGCAGTAATTAGTCAATAACAAGACAGTTTACACTCCGACATATGTTATATACACAGAATTAAATTGTGAGCTGTCCACAGACTTTACACAGTCTTTGCAAAGTCCTAAAGGAAATTGTATTTTTGTAGCTATAAGTCTATTAAAAATAGTAATATTAATTGCCATGTACATTTACAATCTCTTTTGTTTATGACATTCATTTGCATGCATATAGGAGAAATATTGTGAAAATAGTGATGTAATTTCATTTTTATGTGTTTCAGAAACTACTACAGTCGCCCTTGATCTAAAAAACCTCACCAGTTGATGCAACACATACAAGTCTGTTTTCACTCCCCAGTCCTTTGCCTTATTCTTCATCATAGTATCAAGCTTTTCACCCCTGTCAAGCTCTTCATCAGCATCATCACCTTACACTTCAAGTAGAGTAAGCAATTTAGTCAACATGTCCAGTAAATGGCTAGAAACCTTTGAAGTCGCATGGGATAAAATGCATTTGGCCATTGCCTACAGCAGCAACATTAAATAATAATGTATGAGACTAACTCTACATGCAAAGAATGGCTCATCATCTGTCAGAACATCGTTAAGCAATATCCCAGTAGTTTTGCTGATATTACCCCAGGAGGTGCTATCAGTAGTGGGGGTTTTATTTCACTCCTTTCTCAAGTAAAAACACGAATTGAGAACATCAGCCGTCAGGACACTGAAACTGCACCGGTCATCAGGACAACTGCAGAGGCCAAATGATTCTTATGGTTGCACACAGTTTCAGCTGGAACTGCCACCTAGAAGAAACCAATAAGACACTGGAGCAGAAGTGGCAACAGACCAGTAGCCATACCTTCTTACCCAAAGGGTAGTTACTGACTGGCATTAGTGTGTTGTGTAGTGTGTTGAAGAATGTGGACAAACACTGGAGAGGTATTTAAGGACTAAAGCAAAGAACAAAGATGGACAGTCCATTGTCTCCCAGGGCAAAAATAAGGAGTTGACTATTTGTGTGATTTAGCTGCTCTTTGATGAGAAAACAGAGGGACTGATACTCCTTGCTAATGTAAGTTTTCTTTAGCATGATTTTTTTTTGGTCTTTCAGGACATTATGTACATACAATTCATTGTTAATTTGGATACCACTGTCCATGTTCTAAAGACGTCTGCCACCACAGCTGATGTTGAGCGCACTTTGAATCTTCCAGTCAAAATCCAGACTGATACTTCTGGGTAAGTATCACATAAATGCATGAAATGTAGAATGTCTGTCTGTCCAAATTCTTTCTTTATGTATCTTTACTTATACGCACGTTTTGTTATGCTCCCCCATAGATCATACATCTGACCACACATTCAAAAATCAATCAATCAAAAAATGTAACATAAAATGGTCAGAAATTTCATCATGTGTTTTGTAGCTAATCCCAATAACTTAAGCTACCTGCATTGGGCTCTGATACCCATAATTTACAGTGTTTCAGGACATTAACTATAAACTAGGTCTGTATCAGTTGCTGGTGATGAAGTCACAATTGAATGTTGGATGATCAGCATTGAAAACCATATCAAGGCACCCAGCAAAGCTTCATCACGGGGCTCGCTGCAGTTTTTGCTAGGTACAATGTGTTCAACTTGCAATACCAAGAAGAAGCTGCAAGGACACTGAAGTTTATTCAAAGGTAAATCCATTGTTAGTCTTAAATGTTAGGATATTTTTTCTTCTTTAAATCTCTGTTCAAGAATGTTAAATGGCCATTTACTATAAGCTGTGCCTTAAATCAGTGGCTTTCTCTTTTGGTGCTATATTGACTTTTCAATTTCAAAAAGTTGAAGTTGAAGCTGGGATGCACATTGAAATTTAATACTGAGTTCAGACTGAATGTATTATCACAATACATGTCGTTCAATAGAGACATAGTAATTCATTCGCTTTTCCACCCGATCCCACCTGTCTTTCTCTTTATTTTTATCAAACACAAAAGTGCTGCAAAGCACAGCTTTTCTGTGCAGCACAATCTCAATCTCAAGAATCCAGTGTAACACGGTTGTCAAATGAAGGCTCAAACTGAAGCGGAACTAAAGACAATTAGTCTGTTGTAATTATGTTTTGTTTCTCATATTAATAAATTATTCTGCTATTACATTCTAGACGCTTGATTGGAAACAACCCTGAGAGGGGAACCAAGGCCAGTCTGGGGAAGGTGGTGTCCAAAAAGACAGGGAAGCTGGTCCAGAAAAAGGCATCTACTGTCAATGCTCATGTGGCCACCCTTATAAAAAACCTCTTGGACTTTAAGTGGGGCTTTGTATAGGCACAACACATATCCACACAGGAGCTCACTTTAACAACAAAGTGGCCCACACTCACTCTTGACGACTCATGTTGTCATTTCAAGGTAACAAGTCTCAGAATTGTTTAGTCTTCAGTATACATGCAAGTCTCAGTTCTGCAGTTTCTCCACTTGCTTTCTATGGCACATGATGGTTAGATACTGAAGGCTGGGTACATCTGTTATGCAGGTTTCCAGACTGAGAACCTGTTTAACGTAAGTAACTGTTCTTATGGATTGTATTTTACTATAATACTTTTATTTGAGACTGGCGACCTGTCCAGGGCGTACCCCGCCTCTCGCCCATATGCCTGCTGGGATAGGCTCCAGCACTCCCGTGACCCCTGCGGGGACCTAAGCGGTTCAGAAGATGAAATGAAATCAAACTTTTATTTGAACTGTGTTAGCTACTGGATGTGTTTGATGCAGTGGTGTTAACAAATGTATTGCTATGTGGCCATCTCTTGTCATAGTTAATGAAAAATGGAATTCAGGGAACACGGACTAGGACATGAAATTAAAAATGTTTTTATTGTGGTGTATTTATGGATTGTGTGTCACAAAAATGGAACCACTTAAATTTGTTACTGCGTATAATACTGCATTGACTTTAATAAAGGCCTATGTTTTTAGGCAATTTCTTGTCTTGGCTATTTCTATACTAGAAATGTTCAGGGATTTACATTTTTTTTTTAATGTGCAGCTTCTAGCAAAAGTTGTAGCTGTAAAGATCACATTCTACTGTACTGTCTGTGAATATTGTCAGTCATCCAGGTGAGGTTATCTTTAAGTTGAGTTATGGCAGCTGGACTTCTTTCTTCCCAGGTCGATACTTTTGACTAGTGAAACCTTTCGACCTAAGAAGTCCAGTTGCCATCGCAGCTATAAGAGTCTACAGTACTTTAATACATAATACATTATGAACAGTAAAATAATAGTATGTTAACCACACCTGACAGCATTATACTGTAAAGTGTAGATTCTGAACAGCACAGTACTGAACTTTTTTAACAGTAATAGACTGTTGCTGTAGAATAATCGTTAAATGCTGGCAACTGTAGCTGCCAGTAGTTTACTGTAATTTAACAGGGACATTTCTTACAGTGCAGACACACTGTTGTGAAAAGGCCCCCCTTCCTGATTTTTTTTTTTTTTTTTGCATATTTATCACGCTAGATTCAATGATTCAGATCATCAAACTAATTATAATAGTAAGCAATGATTAGCTGAGTAAATACAAAATGCAATCTTAAATTCATTAGGGGAAAAAAAGCTGTCCAATATCTGTCTGGAAAATGTGAAAGAATGTGAAAAAGTATTTCCACATATTTGCCAAAAAACATTTTTTATGAGACAAAAGTTCAACTTTTTGAAAGGTGTGCCTCATATACAGTTAAACATGGTGGTGGTAGTGTGATGGTCTGGGGCTGCTTTGATGCTTCAGGACCTGGATGACTTGCTCCTAATTTATTAAACAATGAAGTTTGTCTGTTGGGTTATACTGCAGGATAGTGATCCGAGTGGCCTATTCAAAGTGTGGATTTAAATCCAGTTGATATGCTGTAGAATGCTGAGGAACAGGCTGTTCATGCTCAAAAACCCCCCATTGGGGCTGAATTAAAACAATGATTAAAGTTGGTTGAAGGGCGGCACTACCAGTTAATAGGTTTAGAGGGCAATTACGTTTTTACACGTGGCCAGCTTTTTTTCACTTAATAAATGAAATTATGTAAAACTGCATTTTAGGTTATCTTTGATTAAGATTACATTTTTTTTCAAAATTCAGGAAGGGGGCAAAATACTTTTTCACAGCACTATATACTAGTCTTGTGTGGGCTATTAAATATTTTGGTGGGATAATGGCATAAAATTGCTTCCAAAGCCACCACAACCTTAGTCATGCACCACATGACTAAAGTCGAGCATATGAGATTCACATTTCTTGGCACTCGTAAATAGCACATTTCCAGATGTTATTCCCTGCCACTGTGAACTGCAAGGCTGTTAAACTGGTCGTATACTGTAGATGGACAGTTTTACTGGTTGTAACCTTGTGCAGCAGATTAAAGCTTTCTTTCCTATACTTAGCTCTTACACTTACTTTTTTGCCTCTTTCACCATCAAAGAGGGTGATATCTACCCAGACATGCGCTGGGCAGACAGGAGGAAGGAAACACACTGGACAGGTTGCCTATCCGTCACCTCTAGCATTTGTTTCGAGTGACATTTTATTTTGGCTATACATGTTGTCACTACATACAAACTGGAGACACCAGGTGGAGAAATACATCTGGTGACAGATTTCTCCTCCTTCAGAACACGTGACAAAAACATAACATCACAGCTTTGATGAAGTAAACAGAAGTGAATATGTATCTGATGCCTCACATTCAGAACTGTACAGTTTTGCAATGATTCTGGGAAATTATTTAAGTAGATTATATCAATTATTTTGACTGACACACAGTTCCAGACGAATGCTTTGCATTCTTCATCTGTTCAATCTTTAATCATTGCTGCTCTGCTTTACGAATGTGCTACAAATTTATTTTATGATTTCATCATTCTAGATATTACAATTTAATAAACACGACGAAAACAAACGGATTTGCTGGTTTATTTGGACATACCTACTGTATGTGTGCATCAAATATGCACATATATGCATGCTGGACCATACATCATTCAGCTAAGGCATCATTGTTCAGACTGCATGATGCATAATGTGCTGTGTCACGTGTGCATGAGTGCTTGCTAAAAATGACTTTTTTTTTTTTTTTAATTATGAAACTACTCACAATGGTGTCCTTACGTTCCCTTGCTCTCTTTTTCTCAGTGCTGGTGACTCGACTCGTGACGCTCTCTGGCTTAGCACTCACATTTAAGCCTGCATTTTAGCTGACTGCATTTCAAGAGCCCTATTGGAGGGCTGAAAAGCGTTTCACCCTTTTTTTTTTTTTTTGTTTGGCTCAGTAGGAACTGGGGCAGTTCCCACCATGGTGATGGAGCACGCATAGAAACAAAAGCGTTACTTCTTATGGTGGGAACCTGGGGAAAATAAGTGTGCTAATTTACTAAGCATAATTCGATTTGATTAACAAATTTTATATGTTAAAATTTAGTATAACAGTTCTTTAAAATGGCATCGAGCTTCAAATTGACCCACTGACTGTTCATTACTTTAAAATATTGCTGAATACAGCCACAAGAAAGAGTTCTCTCTGCAGCCCATGCAATAAATAAGCAGAACAAGTATAAATACATTTAGAGGACAAAGATTATCTGGGATGTAGATTGGCATGTTATCCCGAGTTACAGACAGAAAAGCTGAGGGAGGGGGGGAGTAGATAACATTTAGCTTATCCATTATCCATTGCAGAATCTTAGTCTTGGCTAGGCAGCTGGCTCCACTTAATAACAGTTTAGGCTTGGTGTTTCCATGACAACCAATACTTGATTGCTTGCCCTAATCTTCTTTAATGTGGCTTAATGCTGTTTGTATCTCTCAACATTGTTGCTTCAGTCTCTCTCTTCCCCTCTCTATCCAGGCAGCTCTCCATGTTGCAGTGCAGGATGAAGGATGTGTGTGTGATGCAACATCACAGAGCTCACAGGAAGCAGCGCTTCTGCTCGACTTTTGACATGAAGATGGCTTCCAAGCATTTAAATGCGCTTTTGGTGTCCTAGTTAAGGCCTGTACATGTGACAGTGGTAGAACTATTGGCACCTGGGGTCTCCTCCATAGTGAACATACATGTTCCAAACAGCTTTAGAAAAAAAGCATTGTATAATTATTCTTCCCCCCACCTCCGTCTTTCTTACACTCCACCCACGACCCGTCTCCCTCCCCCCCATCTCTTTCTCTATAGCTTCTTGTGTCTGCCCAGACTTCACAGCTCCTTTGAGACTCCCGCAGCTCTGTAGTTACTTCTGTCTTCATCCGTGTCCACACAGAAGCTAACAGCCCCTCGTTGTACTAGGATAAAGCTTCCAGTATATCATTAGTGGTTATCTTTGTGGCTTGGAAAAAGTTGAACAATAGTGCGAGTTCTTTGGACAGTAGAAACCGTACCTAAAATAAAACATATTCTTTGAGATCAAATTGCAACATGTTATATATTAGGTGTTTTGTAATTATATACAGGGCAGTGCCTACAGGTATAATTAAAATGAAATTGAGCCTGCCAATCCTTGAAGACTTCAAGGTATTGCAAGATGCTGAAATATTAAATCAATAATTCTATCTCTGAAAACGCCCATCCAATCTCACAGACACCCTCTGGATGGATGAAGCTTTGTACTGTTCATGCAAATCAATATTTAACCGAATAGAAAAAAAAAAAATCTCATTGGCCTAATATCTTCATGAAGATACGTGATCAAATCCATTTCATTGTCGATGCGAACCTCAATTTGTTAATATGAATCTTACATTAACATTATTCAAACTGTTTAATAAAAATATTCAAATTATAAAGGTTTTCAACAGTGTGATCAATTACCCGCCTTCAAGCAGAGTAGGCCATGGCTTGTTGATCATGGAAAATGTAGTTCAACCCACCCACCAGAAGCTGATGCAGGAAATGGAGGCTTGAATGTGCTAAACTCCATATTGGTTACATCATACACATTTTGACCTCTCTAAGTAATTGCAAGACATGGTGAGAATTGGCTCACTGCCTTCGGAGATGCATCTTAGCTTTCAACAGACACACAGGTCAGCTCCAAACAATAAGTAGAAGCATCGCACTGAGCATTGCAAAACACACACAGAGACCGTAAAGCCTCAAGCAGCATTTTAATACAACTGCTACAGTTTATGGAGTTACTGTATATGTATTACAGCCGGTAAACAAAATATCATAAAACTGTGCTGTATTGTATCAATGATGTTAATAATGGAACAGAGGTGTCATAAAATAATGTATTCTTAACTCAAAGGTCCACGTACTACCTTTAACCTTACAAACCTCATCAGCTGAGACAGACGTTACACAAGTTAAATTATCCAGTGATGATTCTTGAAAAATGTAGTAGCTTTTAAATTTTGATTGTTTTCACACCTTACATTATTTGTACAAAGAACTGACAGATGATAACAGGTTTAACTTTAACAAATGAATTGAGGAGCACATAATGTCAGATTAGTGTGGGATTAGAAGTAAACTTGTGTCATTATGGACTACAACTGAGGATTTGAACTTGACAACATAATCAGGAAACTACCACACAAACACACACACGACACAGGCTGATCATAGTTGTAAAAAGAACAGAAACGTAAGCAGAATCAATAGTGTTTTTTACGTACTAACAAAACATAAGGAAATGCCACACAAGCCAACTGTGAGGTAGCTCAACTCATTGCCCAACACGGGAAACCTTTCCCAGATGGTGACTTCATAAAACAGATCCTTAATAAACCAGGAATAATGTGCCCAGTAAAACAGAATAGTTCAAAAACATTAACATCCAGAAACAGCTGTAAATAGAAAACTTGTCAGCCAATTTAAAACAACGAATATTACATAGTACAGATACCATGGACACCACACAGGTGTTTGCGGGGAACTTCAGTATCACGGAGGAGCTACTTGATCTTTGGACTCTAAAGGGCACAGGAATTTGACAAGATGGGGCTTAAATGGGACAAGCTGTGTAGAGTAGTAATAATATATGGCTCCAGCTTTGACAGGTGAGCGCATGGTATGGCTTCGATGAAGTGCGCCAAGGTGCAGTGTTAAAACGCACTGTATCATCTACTAAGATGCCACCTGATAGTCCAGTTCGGCGATATGATAAATATTGTTGTAAAAACTGTGAACATAATTCGAGCATGATGGGTCTACCACAGAGAATTTCAAGCTTTATTATTTGATGGCAATGCTGAATATGGGGACCTCCTATATTATTCTGATGATGATGATGCTGGCATAGTCGCGGCTCTGTGCGGTGGCAGTTTTATTCTCTGAGGTCAGAAATCGAACCAACTCCTCAAGTCGACCAACAGCCTTCTCTATGATGTCCTTCATAACTCAAAAAAAATCTGACTTATTCCTGACCTGCCAGCCATCCTTCGGTCCAAATCACAGCATCACTGCTCCTACTGAGTGCAATGCTGTTTCCATTCAGGTGAGTTAAAACTGTATTACACAGTAATCACATATTATAGAGGCCCAAGTACTTAATAAACGGAATCAAGTAGTTTGCAACATTTTCTAACAAACATTAGTTGATGTGCTAACAAGGTCAAAAACTTGTTTGTATAACAAGATTGAAATATACCCATACGGCCCGTCCCCTCTCTTTATACAGGGCCATGAGAAAATGCCATCAATGTTTTTTTTAAACATGAAAACCCATTCATGGAAAGCTGTGATGTAGGCTGTTTTTGATTTAAGCACATTTAATTATCAGCATAATTTACCTACATGTGATTGATTTTACTAAGTTTAATAGATTAGACATGAGGCAGAAGACCTCTAGTGAATGGCCCAGCCCTTCATATATTTTATGGCCCTCAGTGATTAGACACCCCTGCCTTAGACAATGAATATGTGTTTTCTTATCAGTAAGGACTCCCCATGACACCCCGACATTGACATATCCCACCTTTAGTTGTGCATGCTTGTAGAGAAAATTTTAATAGATTAGGTGCTGCTGAAAAATCAATCTAACTGCAGTAGCGAATAGTAGCCATCACATGATTGACAAGCATCAGATGTTTTGGCAAGCGCTTCACAACGGCATGTGTTTAGTGACAAAGCCCTTTGAGTGAACACTACATGCAAAATATCAGCTGTGCTGTTTAAATGATATGGATCACAGGAACTAGCAGTTATGGTGGACTGATGCATAGCGATTGGCTACACATCAAAATATTTTCATGGTGGAGACAAAGCTTTGCTAACGAGTCAACCTCCGAAGCCTGGATGACTCACTGTGGATGCTGTAAGCAACAAACATAATAGATAAATGTACAAAAACATGCACGAACACCATAAATTAATTGTATACAAAAGAGAAGTCAGATGGGTGCTTTTTGCTTGACACACACGCAGACACACACTAGGCACATCCTCCACACATACTGTGCAGCTGTGAGGCTGGCAGAAGTGTTAGCCCAGCTGGCAATATGTGCATCTCAATGGCATACCAGGGTTCTGTTGAAATTATAGATGTGCCAACAGATGTTTGGCAGTGATGTTATTGGTGTGTGCCACTGTCTGTATGTTTTGTGTGTTGTACTTGTGTGTGTATGCTTGTTCCACGCATACACACACAAACATGCGCTAGTATGCACTCTAAAAAAATTTCTGGAAAAGTGGAGCAGGGGTGAAGCCATCATGATCAAATTGAAGAAGACTTCGTGAGCAGAAACAGTGAAGCTACATGACAACATAACCCAAACCCCTAATCAGCAGAAAGAATCAGAAAGCCATGTTGGAATTTAAAGAAAAGTATACAAGTGTACAAGCCACAGATGTTCTGAAACTAGGATTTATGGACTAATCAGGCCAAGATTAACCTCTACCAACATAATGGAAAGGACACGGTGTGGAGAAGAAAGGATCTGCCCAGGTTGTAAACCACACAAGCTCATCTGTGAAGAATGGTGGAGGTAGTATCATGGCTTTATCTTCTACTGGAGCAAAGGCATGCATCAAAACTAAGTGGGAGGATCTTAAACACACATACAAACTCAATTAAGGACTTTAGAGGGAAATCAAAATGCTGTTTATGAACAAGCACAAGCAAATTGAATTTGCCATTCCCAACTATTTGATGTATTTTTACACATTTGGTACTGTGTAGCGAATGTTTAATGTTTACATAACTACAGTGCAAAATAAAATTCATTGTCTAAATATTGTAGTGTTGAGTTAATTTATTTCTAAAACGGTATGTGCAACCCTGTGTCTTAAAAATTATGTTTCTATACAACTAAACTGTAATTGTGATAATGTTTTTGTAGTAAACATATTAACAGGAAGCAACTTGCAAGGAGGTAGTTGGGGTGGATGGCGAGTGTATAATGTTCAGGACTGACAAGCCAAAGACTAGCGATCGAAACCACAGTGATTAGACGCTGAGCTATCAGAGTTTAAAGTTTCATGCAGATTTTGTGTGTGACTGTTAGATTTTTTGCTATTATGCAGCCCACAACTCAGCGCTGTGAGTACATTAAACCAACCGTAAAAACTGTTCATAAAGTTGGACTCACATATCTGGATGTTGAACTGTAAGATTGGATATTTTTATGGAAGAGAAAACAGGATGTTCGTATATTCTGGCGAACAAAAATGTTTTTTGACTGATTGTTAACTGTGTGCTCAAAACTAAAGTAATTAAGCACATGTGACTTAAGTGTATTCTAAATACTGGAAAAACAAATTGGAGAAACTTTTATTTATGAGCCCTCAACTTAAAAACTTGTTTACTCTGCCAAAGATTATTTATGGGGTAAATGAAATGCATTTAATTCGAGCAGAAAAACAGATTTCCCTTACTTAATTTCACCAGATGTTGTCAGAACTTAAAAAGCTTGCATTAATTTTCTTTGTTGAACCAAAACATTTGTTTTTAGGAGTGTGCACACTTGCATTTGTTTGTGTGTATTTTCCAAATGCTCTATTTGGTTATTTTCTGCTTTGTGTGTTCATCTCACTGTGGCTCTGAAGGATGTGTGCAAGTGTTTGTAGCCC
>OMLM01008689.1:126119-160250 GCA_900302695.1 Helostoma temminkii
ATGGAGATGTATTAGAGGAATTTAGAATTTATGTGAGTGGTTGAACATGAGCAGCCGCCAGTGGTTCTCTTTGCAATATTGATAGGGCATTGTAACAAGAAGCAAGTGAAGCCTTCGGCGGGATAAAATAGAAGAGGGAATAAAATAAAGATAAAGAAGGAGAAGCGATTAGGGAAAAAAGAAAGCAGAGGCAGAGGCAGCGGGAAAGAGGTGAGAAAGGGTTTGACAGAGGGATCGAAGAGGATGAAAACGGAGGGAGTAAAGTGGCATGAGGGAGTAGGAAGAATTAGAGAGAATGGTTGTATAATTTTATTGTTTTTTTCTGAAAAGTAAAAGGATGAGGTTGAATTTGGATGAAGGAGACAGATTGAGAATGAGACATGTCATGCATACAAGGAAAGAGTCAGGGAAATGTCACAAGATGGGGGGGTGGGTGTAAAAGCAACCTCAGAGGGTAAAACTGCTGCTTTCCACTGGGCACATCTGAGGGCAGCATTTACCACTGTAGATAGTTACTGTACTTTTTTAATGTGTAATTATTAAAACCTCAGAACAACCATCATAGTACCAGACCACCCGCTGGCCTCTCTCTTTATAATCAAATCAGCAGCACACTTTTCACCTCACTGCTGTCACTCACTTCCAGCTTCTGCTGGCAAAAATGACAGAAAGCACAGGAGGAGCGGGGAAGAGACGCAGCAGGATGGTTGAAGCGTCAGTGGAGGGTGTTACTCTAAACGGCAATGGATGGAAAGGTTGGAAAGGAAAGAGCACTTGGGAAGTATCAGAATAAACTGTGTGAAGGAAGAGGAAAGAGTGAAATAAAAAGAAAACACCCTACACAACATCAGTAAGTGAAACAGAGAAAGATTTGAAATCAGGTTTGCTGCAGTTTGGAAAGAGGTGGCTGAACAGCAGTGCACAGAAAGTAAAAGAGAAACAGCGAGAGGTGAAGTGCGAACGAGCAAGCCTGACAAGGAATCAGAGGGAGCAAGAGAGTGAAGGAGGGGAGCCAAAGGAGATAGACACTATTGCCGTAATTAAAGCCGAGGATGAGGTCACCGCCGGGGACATGGTGCGGCTTTAATAGCCCAGAGATTTGGCCGTCGTCCCATCGGCCCTTTAACTCTGCATTAAGCTGATTACCCCCACATTTAACCAAAAATCACCGCCCACACTCTCTTCTCGGCTAATATCACTTTAACTAAAACATTTTTCGGGGTGGGGTGGGGGCTTGAGGCAGGGAGAGACATGGAGAAAGAGAGCAAAGGCCGTAGCTTGAAATCCATTTCATCTGTGCCTTTTTACCACATGGAAAAAGCTGGTGTTTTTGTGCATGTTATTTTTTTGTTTTTTTTAATTCACTCTTTATTTGCTTGTTTTTGAGTGCTTCACGTGGACCACTTAAATTATAAATCATGTGTGGAAGTGCACATTGTTTCCTTAGATGAATGGTTGACTTGCTGAACCACTCTGTAAAAGGGTTAGGTGCACTAGGGTTTAATACCAATAATTGCAGCTTTTGGTGAATGATTCATTGTTTTAATGCAGCTGTGGTTAACATCACAATCATCAAAATTATTCTCTGTGTGTTTATTCAAAGTAGCAGACAGAGTGCAGCTCTCTCTCCACACACACGTAACGCTTATTGATGCTTCCATCAAGTGGCCTAGGAGACCATTTGCGACCTCAATCATCTTTATTAATCAAAGCGATTAGGAAATTGGAGTAGCATCTATGTGACAGTTGAAATATCTAAAGGGAACAATCCACAGTTCAGACATTACAGGGTGCATCAAACGTGCACTCTGATCCACAGATATGTAATGGCAATGACTAAACTACTGTACCCTAGACGTTTACAAATAAACATTAGCAAATGGCAATGACTGAACCTATTAAACTTTGACATCCCTTTATCACAAAACTACAACACAAACATTGATGTCTTTTTTTCAAACCACACTAAATTGTATTGAAATGTATTAAAAGAAACTCCAATCACAAATACACTTTAAGACCATAACTGAAAGCCAATAACATTATTTATTAACTTAATGACTATATGTCATATAACACGTGACCAATATGTTGATGTCCTGGACTTTCTGCTCGTCCTCTAATAGGCATTTTGTATGTTTTCCTGTTTGTTGCGTTTGTTACGACTGTATTACTCAAGCACCTGTACAGCGTCTTGCTAAATTTGAATTCACTTTGTTTTCTTAGGTCAGTTAGCTTAGCTTTACATTTAGCTAAGTTGTTAGTTATGGCTACCGTCTCTCCCTGTGCTTCTCTTGCTCTCACCTGCTCAGTGTGTCATGTTTAGCTTGACCTCCTTTAGTGATAATAGCATGGAGGCAAAGTTGACTGAATTGGAAGCTACCTAGCTTAGCACCCGATAGCTTTTACCCAGCAGCTCCCGAGCAGTCAGGAAGACCAGTCGGGTGATTGTTTGCCTGAACCATAATAACAAACATTCACCCAAGGTACACCCCAAACCAGTTCACATTTCTAACAGATTTCCTCACTCAGCGACACAACGAGAAACTCACTCTGATTACTGGCAGATCCATAGTGAGAGACGTGAAGATAGAGACAGCAGCCATAAACAAATGTATTCCTGGGGCCAGAAAGGGCAACACTAAATCTTATTTAAAACCTGTGACTAAAGATAAGTATAAATCACTAAAAATCACTAAAATGAATGTGGGGTAGGTGCGTAACTTTGCAAAAATAACGTCGGACTAGTAGTTGTTTTTGGACACCTTTCCAGTTTGACGAGTGATGACATGTATGTGACATGCAAGCTGTATTTGGCAGTGTTACTTTTCTGTTAAACCACAATCTTTCTCCAGTCTTAACCAAAGTGCTTTTCTTGACTAAACCCAACCTTACTTGTCTGTTATGTCTCATCTCCTCTGAACATTAAGGACTGATCCACTCTTTTTGTATTGATTAGTTAAATCAATTATTTAAATAAATCAAAGTCCTGACCTCAGTCCTGGAAATGATGTGGAAAGAACTGTAGGAGGCAGTTCATACACAGAAGTCTAACAACATCATCAAAATACAACCTTGGTCTATGTCACCTTTAACGCTGTTAAGGAGGAATGTGCTCCTCCAAGCTGACTGGCAATTGGCAATGTCTGAATGAAGTTATTGCAGCAAAAGGTTCACAGTTCACCAGTTACTGAAGGCACAGGTTCCCAAACTTTTCTATACTAAATATTTAAGATTGGATCATTTTCCATCCATCCATTCATTACTTTTTCACTCACTAAACCACATATCCTGTTAGGGTTCGCTGGCCTGCTGGAGACAATTCTAGCTGTCACTGCATATTGCCAGTCTATCATAGGGTTGATCATTAATAAAATAAATAGATAACAATAAACAATTTATCTAGATTTATGACAAATTTGAAAATTATATCAGATTTTAGGGTAAATTTCTGCAGAATCAGAAAAATACTGGAGGGTTCATAAACTTTCAATCACCAACGTATGCGTGTGCGTTTCTGAACATGACTGAAGTCATGTTTGTGTTTGTGCCACAGGTCCTGGGTGTGCTGATATCGAGCTTCGTTCCAGTAGCCCACATATCTGGTGTTCACACTTGGCTGAACCTGCAGGACCATCCCTGGTTACACAAAGCCCCCGGTCTGTCTCTTTATGTTATTCTCTCTCTCTCTTCGCAGCCACAGGATTAACATAGCGGGGTGGAAGCACTTCAGCTAAATCTCCCCTCCCCTGTGGTGCTCGTGCTGCTTGGACCGCTCTGGATCGAAGCTCACCACTCAGAGACGAGACTTAGCACAAAGTGGTGTGTGAGAAACACATCTGGAGTGCTGGGTCATGAGCCTTCTTTTCTTTCCTTTTTTTAACACAGGGAATATGCAATACAGGCAGATTAACTTTTCCAGTGACAGGAGAGTCTATGACAAGTTCGCAGCTTTTTCTCAACCCGTTCTCATCCTGTTGACACAGTAGAAAATATAGTCATCCAGTACTGCTAGTTCTGTCATTTTGTACTGGCACATGACTTTTAAAAACTCTTTTTCCCTCGTACAACTAATGAGGATGAGGGGTTATTTATTTATTTTACACTATTTTAATGAGAGAATTGAGCTATGCTGTGAGCAAAGATATTAAAGCTGCGTTCGTGCAGTTTTCACTCTATACTCCACTCATGCACATGCACTGGACCAATCATATCTAAATACAACCTTGGTCCACGTCACCTTTCCTGTCTCTTCTTGATCCTTTGATATCTGTGCTGACTTCAAAGCGGTGGGCTGCAGCGTTACCTGATGCTAATAGTCCACATGAAAGAGAATCTGTATGAGGTGTGAGCGTCTGGGACTGATGGGGCCTCTTGGGGAGACCCCCCCCCCCTCTTCTCCGTCAGCCCAGACAGTCTATTCCCAAGCTTCTAGTTAGTGGTGACTTCTAAAAGACCTTCAGAGATACAGGGAGAGTTAGCATGCATACACTGGTAGACTTCTCACCTATCAAACACGAGACCCACGACAGTGAGGGCCTGTTCAAAGAGATGTATGTATATATGTATGTATGCTATACGTGGCCTGATACATAACCTGGCTGTGATTTGGGTTGACTGAATTGACAAATATGAAGGAGAAAGATTCAGTACGAGAGCTAAGTCCAGTCAAAAGAAGCTGAATAATTCCTCTGGGATAACAGCAATATTAGAATTCAGCAGGACTATTTGAGGATGTCCAGTAGTTACCCAGCTATACATCACTCTGCCAGACACAAGGGGTATTGAAGTTGAAACTGGCTCCAGACTCAGTTTTATTAGCATGAAGACAACGCCAACATCTAGTGATTTATTAAACCTAATATACTGTATATGGTCTTGGACAGTGGCATGGGTGGCCATCTCATCTTTGGGTGTACATTAGTCATCCCAAAAGCTTGGACAACTGTACCACAGAGCCAGGGCAATTTTTCAACCAAGGTCCACCAGCAGCCGCTGAAAGAAAACAGACGCAGTATCTTCTTTATGCATTGTTCTTACTTGTTAAACCTGTCACCTGCATTACCCACAGTGCAGCTCGGCACATTTTGTTACATTTTCTTTTTGATGTTTTATTATTCTATTATTTGAATACCCACCAAGCCAAATTCTACATTATAGTTTATTGACTGGCAAGTCTGGCAGCTTTCATAAAAACTGAGTGAAACCACCTGGGAAAAAGATGCCGTGATACATCTCACTTCAGTGACAAAGGCAACAAAGTAAGCCGAACAATCAACAGAAAAGCAGTCTGATATTTGAAAAAATAGTCTCAAACTGTGAAATTCATAGTTTCTGTTACTCAGGTTACCAAGGCGATGCTGAGGTGTTAGTTGGTATGGAGACCAAGTGCTCATTGACTTTGTAGGTGCCTCGGTCCTCAGTGAAGCGAAAAGTTTTCCAATTTGATTCTCATTTTTTCATAGCTTTTAAACGTGTGAAGTCACATTAGGTGATGCTACATATCAGACGCTTCATGACTTGAAGTGGAGGCGTAGATGAAAAGATGAGAAGCAAAGATACTGCATTAGTTTGTTACTGTGGTTGTGTGGAAGTCAATGACAATGATGTAGTATGTCCGTCATGAATACTCAGCAATAAATTCACTTTGGAATGGCAAAAAAATCACATTCCTTATAACTCCTGAGGTTGCCTAAGGATTATAATAACTTTGTTTTCTACACTATCAAAATAATCCAGTGACAGCTGTCTGACTCAGATGTACACTTTGTGGCCATCTCTAGTGTGATCCCATCAGGGAGGCAATTCACTCCAATCATGTTACAATGGCATTTGATACAATCTGATTTGATCACGGTGCAATTCAATGTGCAATACGACAGGTAAATGTAAAGGAATGATGCTATTCAGTTCAATGAGTTTATTTCCAATTAAAATAAAATTAAGACCTTTCACACAATGGCCCTCACAAGTTCTGTACAACTGTTCTCTGTCCATTACATGTTTACAGTAGTGAATTCTCAATGCAAGCGACAAAATTAAGGATGTTCAAGAGAAGGTTAGTTGTACTTCGCAATAGTATAGCTCATCTTGCAAATTGTATCTGGCTCGTCAAGCTTTCCCCTCGTGTAAAACCTGTAGTGTCGTCATGTTGTTGATTTGTAGTTTACAGGTGAGTATTCGCTCAGTTCCCATCATGTTTGTTGTGCTCAGCCGTGGCGGACGCCAACATAAAATAGGTCTTATTGAGGAGGAATCTTGATTTCTTTCTGAAACTGCATCTATTCACAGCTGACAGCGACTGTACTTGCACCATACCTGTGTGTGTTCCTGTATAGATATAAACAGAAGTATACAGAATTCCCCATTAACCATTACCCTTTACTAGCAGTGTATGAATATATATAGGCTATTAATTAATGTGAGGTGAGTTTTCTGGAAAAATACTGTTACATACTGTATTTGTTCAGGAAATAACATTAAGTCCTAAATATTACTAATTAGCATCTTTACTGAGGCTGTTAAAGACTTATTATTCACTGTGCCAATTAAAATTATGAGATTTACAAAACTTCCTTATTAAGTAATTAATAAAACAACTTGCATTAAATACTATTAATGTCCTGTCATCACTACTATACTCCTTCACACTCTGTGTAATTGTAGTTTTAACTGCTGCACTTTGACAAAGATAAGCCTGTTGACAAAGTCACAAATGGCAAAACAGGACTGAAAATTTTTGATTGTAGATCAGCGGCATCACACCTAACCATTTTAATTAAAGGTTCTGTCAGGGCTCTTCAGTACACTTCACGTAAAGACTTTTAATAATAAGCCATATTTTATGATATGAGGAAAAGTGAGCATAAGGCAAAACGTGTGCAAAGGAATGAAAAGTTCATCACGTTTTCACAGCTCTCTCTTACACAGTTGTGGGTCTGAGGTCTGATTTGATTCCTGAAAGCTCTGTGGCTGCTTAAAATGCCTTTTCATTTGACTCTAGCCATTTGGAACAATTTCTCATTCACACCAGAGCTTTGATTAAAAACAAAGGACTGTTTATCTCAAAGGGCTGGGCTTCTTCTCCTAGCCTTTGAAAACAGTTTGCAGCAAATTATGGTAAATAATCGTACAAAAGCTTCCCCTGTTGAATATGCAGGTCAGTTTCCTTCAAAACGTTAGTGTACAACGTGACAAACAACAAAGTGCCGCGCGTGCAACATCAGTCAGCCACAGATGGAGAAACTAATAATTTCCGACAACTACTGATAGATTATTAATCTCTAAGGAAGCTGGACCTCTTGCAGGCAGCATCAGTGATACCAGCTTTTTCATGTTACAAATTAATTTCAGAACGTAATAACTACAGGCAGTTTGGAGAAATTGGGATTTAATTTATAATTAAACAGCACTCCTTTAGATGATGTTTAAATGACTCAAAGCTTTTGCTTATAAAGTTCTAACCTCTGTACAATCACACTGGGAAATGAGAAAGTGTGCTGAAAATACGTATCAGTACTTTCGGCATAGAAAAATATGCCACTTCTTTGTCTCTTTTCTTATTCTACTCTTAGATCTGTACTCCTGAAAATAAAGGTGCTCTCTCCTTGTCGTGATACTAATCACAAGTTCATGCTATCATTTCATTTCTCTACTGTGGAGGCAATTTATTTGGTGTCACGCGATTGCACCCCAATTTCAGCTCATTCAAATGTTAGTCTTACGACAGGCTCTCTTAAAGGAGCTGCGGAGGAGTGTGCGTAATGGAATTAAAATCAAGCCACGTTCCAAGCCTAATTCTGAATATCAGGAGGATCAGTCTGAGATAATGACAGCCAGCGGTTTCTGTTCACACTGTTAAGCAGAATTTGTTGCCCTGTGTTAAAATACCTGCTTCTAGAAGCCCAGTTGCTGGAGCTTGGCATTACATTGCATCCAATTGCATCATGTTGAACCTCTTTGAAGTTCCAGTGGCACTTCTTACCCCCTTATTCAGGCTCGGCTTCCACGGCTTTGACCCAAATAAAAAGACAATCCCGAAGAAATAAAAGCTACACGAAGACGTGATGCTGTTACAACTTGTCTGTTAGTGTCACATACAAGAAAGGGCCCATGTCACTCTCCATCAAGCACCTGTGCGTGCGTCTTGTATGACAGCTAAAGCAGAGTTGGTTTACAGTCATGTTCTTAAAGGGCCGGACTCAGATCTGAGAGCTTTCCCTCCTCTTATCTGTCAGTTGTTAAGTCCACATTCACATCAGGCTCCACAGGGGATTCACTTTAGATGTTTTCTGTCTCTTTTTCTGTTGCTGTCTTGCTCTCTCTAGTCATTTCTCCAAATCACTTCAAACATGATTTGATTTTCCCTTCTTCTCCTATTGTACTTCCTTTGTTGTTTGTAATTTAGCAACCATTCCCTCCAATCACTCCCCCTTCAGTTCTCTGTGACTCTTGCCCCCTGTCCTTCCTCTGTCACTCCTTCCCTATCACTTGCACGTCCTCTTGCTGTCTCACTCAGCAGAGCGAGACACTGTGTGCAGACACTGCCGGTCTCCAAAGACTGAAGCTGGCTAATGCATAGCAAACACTAACCAACCAAGCCAGGCATGCATAACACAAAAGGATGGGCTTTTATTTTTTGTGTTGTGCCCAATACTCTCAGGCATTAACACCCTCCTTCCTAGCCATACACTCCAATAAGCCGTGATAGCTTGTAGAGCTCAGGCTGCTGACATACGTATTCATTCAGAACCCAAATTATCGTCTTTCTCAGCGAGGCACTTTAATCACCCACAGAGACCTGTGGGCCGGAGAGAAGGATAGCATGAAAGAAACCTCTATCTCTCAATACGTCTCACTCTTTCTGACTCTTATCTGCTATTTGCCCTTGAAGTCATTTCATATTCAATCAGAGGAAACTGAGGAGGCGTTTCACATAATTGAGCATGCTGGTCATTTGTTAAAGCTAATAGATACTAAGTGAAAAGGAAGTGAGACAGCTCTGTAAGTTTGCCAACACTAGGTAAGCCCCAGAGCTTACAAATGTGTCCCTGAAGTTGCAAATGAACAAGTCACTCACCAGCTGTGTGAGAAAACACACTAGGCTGTTAGGATAACATTGCTAACACGCCTGTGTGGTTTCAATATTAACACTTAAGTCTTAGCCTAACACAGAATATCAGAATGACATGCTCACGCAAAAATCAGTCATAAAGTTTATTCAAAGTTAGTTCTTATGGCATTATTGCGACCGCCTGTGTTGACAGATCTAGAGTTGTACATCCCTTGACAAATACAGTATTATAAACTCCCACATGAAGCCATCAAATGAATGGATGTGGTTATACAAACATAAAAAAGCATACAAAGCCAGGTAGCTATCAGTAAGAAACCCGAGGACCTGAAAAAGCACGATAACAGAATGAACAAGAAAAAATATATATAAGTTTAGCATCAACAATTTACCATAAAGCAAAAAACAGACTGATAAAGTAAAAACCACCTCGCTGTTTCAGTCTACGGTCTTATCCATCAACACTGACTGCAGGAGTGTCATTTGTTTTTCCTGTGGCACACAAATTCTTGATTTACTTGAGCTGGCATCCATCACTGCAAGCTGCCAGTCTTAAATAGGCTTTTGCATTATGACAAGGGTAATGCTCACATTAGATGAGAGGAGTTCAATCTCAGACAGGGAATGCAATTCATGACATGTGTTCTCATATGAAAGGATAAAGCACAGGCCAGTGCAGAAATCAAACAAAGTCTGTCGTTGGCAGTATAGGCGGCAAGCTATATGCCAGCGATACAGCAAATTGTCCCATTTCAGAGTTAGAGAGAGAGTGAGAGACCTAGAGGCTGTTAAATTGCCCATTTCATTATTGATAAGCATCACAGGCCGCAGTCACTCTTCCCATATGATTGACAGCTGAGTCTCAGCCACTGATTTTCCACATGAGAGAGAGGGAGGCGAGTCGAGCAATGAGCGAAGTGATGGTCCAATTTCACTTCAAATAGAGCTCTCGGAGCAGGAAGACAGGCAAAGTGAATACATATCCATGTAGCTTTCATAATCCAAGTAATTCAAAGTAATGCAAGCTAAATAACTCTGCTTTGCATAATGACAACCCATGTCTGAGGGTGGAATATATATTGGAAGCAGTGGAATGAAGAAAAAAAATAGAACTGTTCTGTTAATAAGCAATCAGATGTAAAGCAAAAAAAAAAATTAATAAATAAACATAAATAATTATGCCTCTGTGGTTTTAGTGAGCATCTCTTTTCACACATCACATTATGATTATTAGCAGTCTGTGAGTGGTTTTCTTCAGAATAAAAAGGCCTGTTTTCCAGCCCATATGCCATTATAATGAATATGGAGTCGTTTAAACTTACACAGTAACAGATGAATACATATTAGCAAGTGAGGAGTAAACATACAGTTTACACAATCTTAACAAACATGATTTCAGAGGACATCATGAATTGTTGTTTTCAATAGGGAAATGGAAAAGGGTTGAAGGGTTTTTCAACAATGGAAGCTCTCTGGCCATCATTCAGATGAAACTGCTATTCTCTTCATATAGTAATTAATGGGCATTGTCTTATACTTAACACTGGTCCTCCATTCACTGTAATGTGCATTACTTTGCCTTTATCAATAGCAATCTGTATCAACAGAAAACTGATACATGAGCAGATCATCTTATCCAAGTTGGACAAGACACAAAACCAAGAAAACTGGGCTTTACTTCTAATGTAATAGGAAGTTTCCAATAAAGATCTGGTTTGTCTGGAGCTGCAGTGAATAATCCCTTAGCCACTCTTTGAGAATTTACATTACAGTGCTTGTAGAGAGTTTGAAGCTTGGAGAGCTTGAAGAGTCTTACCCAAGAAGAATAGAAGCCCTAATTGCTGCTAGAGGGGCTTTTATAAAGTACTCAATTAAGCATTTGAATGCTTTTGTAAATGAGAAATTTAAGTTTTTAATTTTCAACAATTTTGTAAAAGTTTCTAAAACCATGTTTTTAATTTGTCATTATGAATTATTAAGTGCAGAGAGATGGGAAAAAATTACAAATTTATCCTTGTAAAATTAAGTCTATGACACAGTAATGTCTGCAAAAGGTAAAACGTACTTTCTGAAGCCATTTTTATAGTGAGCCAGCCAAAACAAACTCAGCCCCAGGAGCTGGCCCTGTAGTGCTCTTTTCAAACTACTCCTTATCCACTTTTCTTCAGCACCCATATTGAGAGCCAAGCAATGGCTCTGTTGGACTGCACTTCCCCCGGCCTCTTTTGTCCTGGCATGTTCACAGTGGTGGCCCTGCACCAGGCAGGTTTTATCTGCCTCCATGTGGAGCACGCTGCCTCTGGCATAGAAGATCCGGCAGCATGCTTGGATTGCCAAGCCATTCCTGCCATTTGGTGTAAACACCAGCGGGAGCTCTGTCAAGGCCACCCTTCAGTGGATGTGGATAATTGCAGATGTGATGAGCATGGCAGGTTTCCCTCCAGAGCCATATCCACCTGATCCTGAACCTGACCAAAGCTGCCTCTGACAATGAGAAAAACATGCTGGGGCAGGGTTGAAAAAAATTCTGCTTCTGTGGCTCTGTTCTCTTTGTTAGTGAGGCAGGACGTACTGGTCAAAGGTAAATAGACTGCAACAGAGATCATCTCCTTGCTGCCTCTCGGTTGTAAAGTCAGGGTGGTTTTTGAATACCAGGTGAAGAATGTAATCAAGCATTAAATATCTCAGTTAGAAGCCAATTTATTTGAAATATTTTTAATGAGTAAAATAAATGTCTGCATACCATCTCTACTAATAAGCTCAGCCGAGGCAAACAGTGCATATAAGCTTGTGAGTCTTTTCCCCCCAGGCAGACAGATCCTTTTGAGTTATGGTAATTTGCTTACCTCCTGGTTATCGAAGGGGGATGAATTTACCAGCGGAAACTGAGAACAAAAATTTGAACCATAATGTTGAGTCCAACCTAAGTAAAAGTTACTTATATTATAATTTGCCTTTATTGCTTGCTTTGTACCAGCGCTTTTTGGAAAAATGATTCAGTAAAAGAACACACTTGAGGATGCTCAACAGGTTGAAATAACCCCACCAGATGTTTCTTGCTCATTCTTGTTTCCCCCCAAGAGGAAACTCTGAAACTCAGTGCACTGAAACATAAACACGTAGGAAGAGAGAAAAGAGATCAAAAAGAAGAGTGCTGAAGGTAAAGAGATTCGCTCTGCCAACATGGAACCTGGGAGAAAAATAACATTTATGAGTTTACCGTACCGTATGGCTTAAATTCAAACTCACTCACATCATGTGGAATCTGCAAAAAAAAAAAAAAGGCACTGCTGTGAAACTTTCAGATGCTACAAATTTCACAGATCACGCTTTGTGCTCAAGTGCAGTTTTTAAAAGTAAAATTAGCCGTTCATTTGTTTACAGATGCTTTAAATATACATTTCACGTACAGTACTCCATGTTAGTGCAATGAGATGTTTTATAATCTCACTTTATCACATTTAAAATATAGTGCCCTGATGTTAGCCCAGGAGTGGCTTGAAAGACATTGTTTTAATGGAACTAAAGTACAGTGGTTCTCACTAATGCATGGAAATGGTTGTCAACAGGCTTTCAGCTGCTGCACCACAATTAGAGCTCTGTCACTGGTTGGTAGATGGCTAGTTTCCCATCACACTGAATTACAATGCTGTGAAGTGTCTCATATCACTTATGAGGCTGGCAGAACATATCCATTCCCAAAATATAAGGACGGGCACTGACACCAAACAGTTAATGGACACTGCATATTCAAAAGTCTGTCATAACTGACTGGCAGTGAGTTGAGTGCATGTCCATAAATTTCTCTGAGTGCAACTAAACCAGAATAGACACAGAAAGCGGTGTAATGAAAGTCTCCTCCATAAGGATGTCCACATAAAGACTAGCTAACAAGTGTGAGCTTTAATAAAGCCATAACCATAGCTCATTAACAGCAGTGCGAGATGGCTGGCTCCTTCGAAACATGCTTTTTTAATGACCCCCATGGGACAGATCATCTGAATATGCAACAGTGATCTTTTTATGTAGAATAGCATGGTCTCTAGGGCTCGCTGTGAATTGGTAACAACCACGCATGAACCGTCAAAACCCTCTCAACACATAAACGCACACACACACACACACACACACACACACACACACACACACACACACACACAAACAGCATCGCCATGAAACACTTACTGCAAAATTGCTAGACAACCGCACAGCTAACAAAGGTCTCCATGGAAACAACTCTACTTTGGAATGTCATTCCCTTTAGCAATAGCTTGTACTTTTGACAATGTTCCCTTCAAATGACTTCTTTTTTTGTTATATGCGTTATTTATTTATGTTAATTGATGGGTACACTGGGTTACATCTGCAAAACAGAGCTCTTTACTTTCAACATTATGGAACAGGATGCAAATCAAGGTTCACAAGAATCAAGCAAGGATTTAAGAATAGATGCAAATAACAAGTGTGCACAGGAAATGACAGCAGTTACAAGACTGGATGCCTTTTTTCCTCACAAACATGCAGAGGTGGAGAGTCCAGCCACAGTGTAAACACACGTAAGAATTTATATCCCTTCTATTCCTCTACCAAGACAAACCTGTTAACTTATTATAGGGGCCTGTTTGTGTGCAGTTCTTACATGAAAGTGTGTGATGCCAGTTTGGCATGCATTTCTGGCTTGGCTCCCTTTTGTAAGAACCTTTGGAAAAAAAGGAAAAATGGCATGTACAGAGGCATAAAGGAGTACAGACAGCCAAAGTGTAGGTGTAGCGAGCGCTCAACTCGACGCATATCTCAAAATTCGCCACAAAGCCCAACTATAATCTTTCTAGTTCTTATTGATCATTCTGTTATTTTGTCGAAGCCCAAGAAATAAGAAAGCAGAAAAGCTTGACAGCTAAAGGAAGCAGCACGTCCTTAGAAGAAAAACAATTGTTAAGGTTGGATGAAGAGAAAATGTTTCCCCACTTTTACAAAGTCTCGGTTTCATTCAGTTTTCTATCTAGGTAGTCTGCATATGTTATATAAACTCTGAATTATAATAATACATTCAGAGAACATGATGTTGTTCTTACTGTATGTGCATCGTTTGGGTGTATTTAACTCTGTTCAGGGTATAGAGAGAGGTAAAATGTATAAATTAAAATGGAGAAAAGAAGAAAAAAAGTGGGATATGGGTAGATAGATAAACTGGCAGCCAGTTACAGCAGCTCCTATTATTCTGATCTCCTGCATTTGTGTTTTGACTTTTGGTGACTGGAGGTACACATTACCATGGATACAGCATGTTTTTACACATGGCCACGACTAGTATGCTATTAGCTAGAAGCTTTTAGCTTTGCAAGACATAGGCCTGATCCCAGGAGTGAGACCTGAAATCCACCAGAAATCCTCCAGAAGATCTGAAATCCAACAGGAGCTGAGAAGGCAGAGGTGCAGAGCTGGAGAGAAGTGCTGACAAACCAAGCTGAGACGTCTGTCCAGTAAAACTGATGAGTCCTCTGCACTGATCAAGGAACACATTGGGAGATCCTGATTCACAGTTAAATGGCAGTTTTCAGCTGGAGAGGATAAACAGGCAAATTTTACACCATTGAGCTGCCATTGGACTTCTCAATGTCCATCTCTCCCAGAAAACTCAGTGACCTGGACAACTGACTGATCTGAATTATTGTGTTATTATACCTTATAATTATTATCTGCCAATTCAGTGCTGTTGTCGCCTCATGGATTCACAAACTGTATCTACTACATCTGACCTCCTGAATTATATACTCTATAACTACATTTTGTTTACTATTATGCTATTGACCTATTCTGTATTTTTGTAGTATATTGATGATTTACTCTGTTCTGTTGTTTAACATTTGATGTAATATTTACTCTGCTGCTGTGACATGTCAATTTCCCCTTCTGGGAATCAATAAAGTGTTATCTAATCTTATATAGAGGGCAGTAAAAATAGCATACAAATGACCAGTACTTCAGATCAAATAGAATATGTGAAGTGTGCTCTTAATAGGAATGGGAAGATTTACCAATTTGTATCAATACACTAACGCATGGGCGCAATGTGAGTACATCAGTAGAGCAATTGGCAAACGCATTCAATTGCTCAGCATCTTTCCTTCGCATTGTCCAATCACATCACATCACACTTTGTTGAATCAGTTTGTGTGGAATCGGATCATATCGTGATTGGGGTGTGAATCGCAAAATGTATAATCGTATTAAAATCGTATAGAGAGTTGGTATATTAAAAAGAGTTAAGGGTGTTAAAACAGTGTAAATACATGTTATAGTGTGTCTTTATGCAAGGGCTCCTATGTCGTTGAGGCTGAAACAGCTCATTTGAACTCTTTACCTATGTTCTGATTGGCCAGCTTATGGGGGGTGGGACTATTCTAATTGGGTATTTGTTCTTATATTGGTCTATCTCAGCATACGCCAATGCTAGTGCTGCTGGCTACTATTAGTGGTGGTCATTCTCCAGTTTAGCTAAAGCTATTGTTGCGGCTAATGTCAGTGGTGGTTTGGGTGTCCGTGCAGAGAACATGGTATCTCTGGACTGGCTAATGCTAGTGATGATGTGCCAGCGCTAACATTAGCGTAGTGAGCGGTGCTGGTGTTCCTGTGGAGGTTGGAATTATTACAGCCATGACAGCTAACTTGAGAGGGTGAGTGGGACGCTGTATCTGTAGAAGCTCAAACTGGATAGCCATTAATGGACTCCATACAGCTTGACATCAAGGTGTATAGCATTTAGAAAATACTCTCAAAAATTAATCATATTGGCCAGACTGAAACCTGGGAGTTTCACTGCCAACATGCAACCACACATTCACTTCAAGCTTTAGGCCTCAACATACATGTAACGTCAAACCACAAAATGCATAATATGTTAATGTATCAGATCGCTGACATCGACCTCGGACCAGAAACGTCCATCTCTAAATCTTTTTGTCAGTCATAAGCAGAAAGTATGTCCCCAATGAAAGCCTTTTCTTGAGAAGAATTAATTTACCCGTCTTAAAGGAGGGAGGATAGGATCTGTATGTATAAATCTGGACAACATTGCCTCACTGATAATTGAGTCAAACTAATTCATTGAAAGCTTCGGGATACTGGGGATTTAATTACCTAAATGCTGTCTTTTCACATTAACTGTAAGCATGGTTTGGTTCTTGTGTTCTTCTGTAAAAATGAAAGCTTGTCAGAGTTTGTTTGTCAGAGTGACAATGTGTTCTCTGTGCTCTATGTGTATGTAAACAGTGGATTTATTTCGGTTTTGGCTGTTGCTTGTGAGACAGCCATGACAAATAGCGCATGGTCTGTCCATGTATCCATCTGTCTCTCCGTATGTGTTAGAAAAACTTTTTGAGATGATCTGGCTGCTTGTTAGGCTGTCACTCTTTGTTAGCTTCACTCTGTAGATCTTACTTGAAAGGTGGGGCATTTTATTATATTTTAAGCCTACTGTGTGTAAATATGTTTTAAAGTCAGACAGGCACATGATCCTTTCTTTGTCTTTTCTAAATGGTTTACCACATTAAAGTGTGACACAGCCTTTCTGACACTGGTTAAAGAAAATTCTAAAAAAATAACCCAGAAACTTGGCACCAGCTACATGTAAACAGCCATTTACTTAACCTATAATATATGGTAAATCACATTGTGGGCATCTTACAATTCTATTTTTCCAAAAAGTTCCTTGTGGGCTTAATGTTTTACATTGTTTACAAAGAAGTACATTTCCCTCTACAGTAGAGTACTGACGTAATGGAAATACGGATAACATATTAAATTTGAGGACTCATCCAGCATAATTCAATATTTATCCAAATTAGTGGCATGGCTGTAGAGTGGCAATGTGCTACAGGTCCAAACTAAAATAACCGGACACCTTTATTATGGCTGGTCAGAAAATTCTGTGTAGATATTAGTAGACCCCGGAGAAGGACAAACGTTAGTCGCTTCCTATATTTACCTATAGCGTAGTAGTTTGACAAGTAGACAGTTTATTGCCATGCAAGTTGTTGCAGATATTCATGGTTTAGCATACATTTGACTTTAATTATATCCCAAATTTACAGTTGAGGTTTTGAGTCAAGAAATTCAGCACAGACATTCATGTCACCCCTGCACAAAAATATCTCTGTAGCTTTTTATCTGCACCATCATCAGATCAACATTTCATGTGTTAGTTTAGTTTAGTTTTAGTTTATAGTTAAATACCTGTAGAACCAAGGACATTCAGGTGTACTTAGTCTTTAAAAATTACCAAATATATCCAACAAGCTAAATTAAGATGGTGGTGAACAATGGAAGGAACTGTAGCTTAACATCTGCATGTTATGACTGTCAGTGTGGCTATGCTAAAATGCTGGCATTAGACCTTCCGTTGCATGGTACTGCCTCAACTGAATTTTACCCACTTCACTTTTAGTACCAAGTACTTACACTGTAATCACCCCCTAATCATAGCAAAGCTGACTGAAACTGCTGTGAACTGCAGTGAAACTGCCAACACACAGGGAGAATGGAGGACATTGAGGAAAGGCTGCAAGCAAGGAGACAAATTTTGTTTCAGAAGACTCATTTTGTTTCATAAAAACTGGAGGCAGCTAGAGGAAAGAAAAACAAGAGAGTTTGGGAAATACTTTTTTATGTCTGTCTGCAGTGTTTTCACACCACCTTCTGGTATTTGCTTGTTTCTGAACATCACCAAAGTGATACCAAAAGACCCACAACATCTGCTTGATGGAAAAATCAAAAAAGGTCAGGTGAGTCGAGTGAAGATGAGGCGCCTAAGTACACACTCAGAGAACCACTAGCATGGCTATATATTCTTAGAGATGTAAAAGAAGCAAGCAGAAGTGGATTTGAGTGATAATTCATGGAGCATGATGCAACATTAAGGACTATTAAACTTTTCATTACAGAATTACTCATTATGAACCCAATAAATTAATATTGAGTGTGTTGTACTTTTATAAAGGACTTTGTCTTTAAATGTTGTTTTCCTGCTGTGTCTGTCAAATCTTTCCTTGTTAAAAAGAGAGTTTATTATCTGTGATTCTTTTTTTTAAATGAGATTAGTCTGACTCGTAAGCTGTAACAATAAATCTGTATAACCAGAAGCAGATCATGTATATTTAAAAGTGACATGAAACAACACATTTTTACTGTGATAACAAACTAATGTTCTGGACTGACTGCAAGACTGCAACTTGAAATAGTTGAAACAGCCATGAAAAGCTACAGTTTAAATGAAGAGCGTGGCTCAGTTGTCACTTATCAATATGCATATTGTAGCTAAATCCCTTAAATGTACTGTAAATGTAAAAAAAAGCAAGTCTAAGTCCCTCCAGTGGTCATTAATTTGGTCTTTTCTGAGCAAATTTGCTAAGCTTTTAATGCTTCTTATAGCAGGTCAAAGCTACACATTTGATATAATATATGAGCTGAATGAGGAAACAATTTAATCCAGAACCAAAGCATTTAAAACTCACTAATGTCAAAACTAATCCAGAAATCCAAAATTCATCCCAAAACCCACATGTAAGCAATCCTGCCGGCGGTATTCCCTAAAAAGCCATACACGATTAAAAGTGAGAGCTCAATGGTGTAAAATTTAGCTGTAATTCACTTTGACTACATTTAGGGGATCTAATATTTTTAATACTATGTCTCTTAATCATATTCAACACTGTATGTAAATGATGATCTAGACTCAGCTTCACGTAAAGTACATCTGCTTCTGTATCGCGATGATATGGGTTCTCATTTAATCAGACTTTTTAATGACACCATGAAAGCAAATATCTGATGGATAATTCCATTTGATAATGATTAAACATATTACTATTCACTGCATTCATATGCGAGTGAAGGTCTTTGCATGGCATGAAATATTTTCACCATGTGATAGACACAGAGCTTAAACGTCAACTTTACCTTTGGGCAGCCCAGTTTTGCTTCAAGCTAAACTAAGCAGGAAGAAAAATGTACCTTCAAGAAAGAGCCAGAACAGAGCATCCATGCTACAGCCTGAGCAAACAGAAAGTCAATATCCTAATGTAAAAGGTAGAGATTGTTCAATGCACTTCATCTCTTCCACTGCTAAACTTGAAGAGGAGACTGCTTGGAGTGGAATTGATATAACAAATGTCATTAAATGTGGGTGGGGAAACTGCAGCTTGTCAGTGACTAGTAGCCTCCTGCCTGTGGAAGATAAGCACATGGGGGGGGGCTGTTTTGATGTCGACTGATGGTCCAGACTGAGCAGGCAGCACGGTCACTGGGGAAACTGCCTTCGCTCACTATGTGCCCAATAGTTTCCCAGTGTCCCTGTTAAATTACACAAATGATTGACATAAATCCACAATTCATAAGCTGATAATGGATAGCCACTATACAGGGGGGTATTCATTTAAAACACACATTATGTTCAGCTTTAGGTAGGGGTATTTCATGACAATATTAGATAGTCAGTGATTAAAATGTCTCTATGGTCGGCTTTTACAGCAAACATTTGTTATTTTCCAGGCAGATTGTGTTACCTTTTATTGTTATTTTTTTAAATAGGGAAATTAGTCCAATGCAAAACTGTCCTTAAAAACCCACATGGGAAAGAACTGAGATCCTGTGATTGTGATGCTGCCTGAAAAAAAAAAAACTATTATAATATTTTTTACTATACTGCTATACTATATACTTGAATGCATCCCCTTACATCTGGCA
Source organism: Helostoma temminkii (assembly GCA_900302695.1). NCBI lineage: Eukaryota > Metazoa > Chordata > Actinopteri > Anabantiformes > Helostomatidae > Helostoma > Helostoma temminkii. The sequence continues at coordinate 145,936 of OMLM01008689.1, forward strand.
TAAAACTAACACAGCATCTCATAAAAAGAACATCATACCAACAGTCAAACATGGTGGTGGTAGTGTGATGGTCTGGGGCTGCTTTGCAACAAGATTGATGGATTCATTACTTAAGAAAAGAAGAAAATGTAGAGAAAGGAGAATGTCTGGCCATTAGCAGGACAATGATATGCAACACACCAGCAAGTCCACCTCTGAAGGGCCCAAAAAACAAACAAACAAAATTAAGGTTTTGAAGTGGCCTAGTCAAAGTCCAGGCGATTGAGATGCTGCAGCATGACCTTAAACAGGCCGTTCATGCTGGAAAACCCTCCAGTGTGGTTGAATTAAAACAATTCTGAAAGGAAGAGATGGCCACAATTTTTCAACAGCGATGTGAAAGACTCATTGCTAGTTATTGCCAACGCTTGATTGCAGTTGTTGCTGCCAAAGGAGGCACAACCAGTTATTAGGTTTAGGGGGTAATTACTTTTTCACATAGGGCCAGGCAGGTTTGGACAGCTTTCTTCCTTAATAAATGAAAATATAATCTAAGAAAATATTTTTGTATTTACTTAGGTTATCTTTGAGTAATATTAAAATGTGTTTGATGACCTGAATCATTTGTGTGGGCGAACAGCTGCAAAAAATGGAATAAACTTAAGTAAGAGCAACAGAGGAGGGACAAATGTAAAATAGTGTAAAAGTACCCAATATTTTAAGATGACATATACATCACATTATCAAAATAAACAGAATTGTTGCTCTAGTGCCCTCTTTCCCAATGTCTTTACTTGCTATGAATCCACAGCCTCCTTTACTTTGACAATAGAGCATAAAATGTTTTGTATGTTCCATTGTTTTTCTATACATTTTTTTCCAATTTAGTTATTTAGTATTTACTATGTAGTATACTAACATAACTGCACTGTAATTTGCAAGTTGTGTTTAAAAGCCAGTGTTGTATGATGGTTGTCTGCTGATCTGTCTATAGACTCATTACAGCATTTGCCCACAAGCCTCCTTGGCTGCACAGTTTCATCATCGTGCCATGATCATAACGCAGCAGGAGATAACAGCATATTTTAACTCTGCCTGGGAGCAAATGGTCATGGTTGAAGCCCTCATCCAGGCCCATGTCATTTTTAAACTCTTGTTATATCAGTGAAAATGTCCAGTGAAAGTCTTGTGTTTTTGTTCGCCTGCATCAAAGTTACCACACATACAGCATGTTGCTGGTGCTTCACACTGAATCAACAGTTACAGAAGGCTTTTAATCCGTTGCAGTTAGAGGAAATAAGAGTAGTTCTCCCTGCTTCTCTAAGTGATTTTCCCCGCACTGTTTCAAAAGATGTCAAAAGAAACGGTACCAGTTAAAAACCACAATCATTGCCTCATTGCCTGGATGCCGCCGCCAACCAGTCAGGTTGCAGTTTACATGCAGGTCTGTCCAATCTCTAATCAGTTCATTCTTGAGTCAAAGTCAAATTTGTGCCACAAGTAAAAATAAATACTCTCCAGGTGTTCTTTAGATATTACATTGACAGGGATGGGACAGACATTCTTAAGTCCGAGTCAAAATCTGTGCCAAAATTAAGGAAAAGAAGAAAGAAAAAAGAGATGTCACATTGACAACAATGGCATTACCGCTTTAAATGAAAATATCCAGTAATATAAAAAACACAAAGAAATGCAAGTATAATACTAAGTATAGTTTTCATTTGATGTGTATCTTTTAATATCTTTTATTGGCCGATTTCCATTTCCAACGGTCACTGCAAGTGCACAAAGCAGTATGACAGTCACATATGAGGAGGTCGGGGTTACACTGGATGATCAAGTTCAAATCCTGTCTCGTACCATGGCAGCATAGAAATAATGGCATTTTTATATATCTCACCATTACAGGAGTCTCCGCTTTACCTTAGTCAAGCATTTAACTCTGCTATAGCCTCCTAATCATACTTCACGTATGGAATTTGAAAAGCATATTTCATGAATAGAAGCTGGCCTTGTGGAGTTTTATTTTTTTCTTTTTATGTAAATGTACTATAGATGTAAGTGTGTTTGACTATTTGTTTTCTATTATATATTTTAAGTACTGTATTAAGTAATGCATATTTAATCATAAAACAACATTACTCACTGTAGTACATAGCACAAAACATGACACATGCCTAAGAGTGTTTCTAACCGCAGTGCAACCTAATAACTGCACTGAAATGAGAATTCCCTCTGAAGTGCAGGGGAAAATGTGGGCAACATGACAAGAAGACCATCTGTGTGTGTGACATGAGGTGATGCCACTGCTCGTTATACACACATGGTGTAATTACGCCTTTTCACTTGTGTCACTTTTTATGATTATTTTTCTGTGTAAGCAAAGGTCTTTTAGTATGGTAAGTAAACAAGATGGCAAATAATGATGGATTTTCTTATGATTATTTTTCCCCATCGCTTCTGACAAAGAGATTGATTTAATTAGTTTGTGTGTTTTTGCAATTAGGGACACCAGCTCTGTATTTACCTTAGAACCTTTTGATTGCACACTCACTCCATTCATTTATTTTTATCATTGATCAATCTGTTGATTTCTTCTTATTAAATCAATTACACTTATAATTAAACCTAGAAAGTCATAAATATCACATTTATATTCTTAATTGAACAACTAAACTACCACAACAAAGCTAGTGAAGGGAAAAAACTGCCAGTGCTTGACTTTAAAGTATTTAAAAAATGCTTTGTAAATGTTTTATGAGGAGAGATGAAACATAAAAACATATTTGTAAATGTTTTAGAGCTCAAGGACACACTTATGAATTTGCGTAGGTGACAAACATGTATCCCTAACTTAAAACCTTGACTTATTACCTTCAATATTGCAGAAGAACTATGTTCTTAAATAAGGTAATAAATACTGTGATGTAGGTGGATTATTCTGAGTAACCAGGACGCCAAGTATAAATAATCTGTGTGAACTGACCTATTAATATGTGATACATTTTATCAATGACAATAAATGACTCTATGCAATTTTGCTCTTTGAGGTAAACACGTAATAAATACAGGTAGTGGTAAGCTGCTACTGGGACTCACACACTCCGGTATAGTCACATCCTTCACACCTTCTGACGCTGTGAAATCAGTTTATTGCTTGATAAGAGAAACAACAATATGTGCAATACCACACAAAACAGACTTGCACTCAGCACAGCTTGTCTGTATTAATACTTACCATGTTGAATGTGACAGAGGAGAGGATTGAATTAAGATACATGTGCTCCTGGCGTGCTGTCAACGTGAACAGAAGGTAAGGAATGATGAGAAGAAGAACTTTGGATAAGCCAAACGATACGCTTCTCATTCACGTCATTGAATGCTGCATATGTGGTCTAAATCGTCGTTTTGCTATTACACCAGTATGTGCGCACCCATACACACACACATAATTTGACAGCCAAGAAATGACATGTTAATTGCAGCCGCTGGTTAAAAGGCCTAACAGACATTCAGAGTAAAAGGGAGACGTCAACAATGGATGATAGGAATTTGTCTTGCTGCCAGAGCTGTCGAGCTAGACAAGAGGGCTCAGCAGCTGCACTATGTTTCACTGGATATTCACACTGGTGGAGCTAATGTTTTTAGGTTGGCTTGCAAGAAATGTGTCAAGTCTTTAAATAATAGCATGTATTCTTTATGAAGCAGTAAATGGGTTTTATGAATTCTGATACTAATCATATACTGTTTGGTGGAAGAGTTTGAAATGTCCAGACATAAATTTTATATGAAAAAGAAACGTGATGTATATAAGTGATGCAAAATGTTTCAAATAAAAAGAATAAGTAATAGGTACCACCAATGAACAAAGTCATCTGAGCCTGCATTACATTTGTGATTAACAATGTTCTAAACAATTGAAAATGTGCTGATTTAATAAAGTGGTATTTTAAACTTAGGTTTCCTCAAAATTTGACTCTTAGATTTGAACTCACATTCAGAGTCAAACATTTTGGTAATTTGGAGATTTCTTAACAGTTGCTGGCGGAGACTCTAAAACTCCAATCCAAGATTGGTCTATGATTGTCTAAGTTCGACTTATACTGTTGATTACTAATGATTTCTTTCAGTAATTAAAAAGAGTTAATCTATTATTTTTAATGCTTAGTGAATATTTTTATAGATTAGATTTTATAGATTACAGATTAACACACACATCAATCAGGTTAAGATTTCATTCCAAACTGACACAGCCACAGAGGAGGCTTCTGAAAAATACATGTAGTAATGTAATTTCATTAGTCCCTTACAATAATTGCCTGAGTTACTTGTTTATTCTGATCTATTTTACCCATCAATGACTTTACTACTTCTTGGATGGAACTGAATTATTAGAATGACATATGTAACCATAATAACTGTAACAACACTGGCAAAAATGTATGGTGCTAAAATTTACACTTGCATAATATGTGGCCAATACATAAGTATGTATCTGCAGAAACTTGGAAAAGCATTAAAAATAATATGAATCAAACTTTCAGTACCAAAAATATATTAATCAGAACACGTCTAGACATTACCAAGGTGAGCTACATGTGAGAACACTAATGTTTAAGAGAGACAGGTGGTGATTTGGACTTGATCCCTTCAGCCTCCTTAGAACAAAGTCTGGGTAATGTCGGACAGTGGTGTCCTCTGTCTCACTTCTCCTGCATGAAATCAAGAGGGGTTTCTCCCCATGTGAGAACACACCTGAGTCAAACAAAGCACCACTCTGCACAATATCTGAGCCTGATTCTACCAACCGTGTCCAGAGCTTTCAGGAAAATTATTTAAATCATTGGAGCTAAAATCGAAAATAAGCGCAAATGCAACTTTGATTGTGACTTTGATAATAACATACCTCCATACAACAGAGTCTTTAGCTCTCTCTGTGTTGCTGTTATGAGTCAACTCTACCAGCATGCTGCATGTGTCGCTGACGCAGACATAGCATGCACCGTAAATAAACACTGCCCTGATATTGCTCTTCAGGGAATATCAGGGCTGAATTCCAATATTAATATTGGATCAGAGCATTCCTATAGCCAATGGTGCAAATTTTTCAAACCAGAGAGTGTTTAAAAAATAATAAAGAAAATGAAAATTACATGAATCATCGTATCATTTGACCTATCCTGATGAACAACTGTCTCATTTAGTGATCTTTTAAAATTGAATATTCAGTAATTACATCTAGTATATCACTCTGGTTAATCTCATTAGTGTTGCTGTGACAAGCTCGACCCTTTCACTAGTAATTTATTACTAAACAATGCTGAGGCCTTACAATGGTGACATCATCTAACAGCAGAAGGGAATCTACACTACAGTGGGTCAGACTGATAATCAGGTTCAATGGGAGCTTTGATTAAGGCTGATTGGAGCACTGGTGTCAGTGGATGGCTCAGGGTACTATGATGGGGGCTTCCCAACTTAACCAGTCAATTTACGCTGCGGGTGAATGGGAGCCTATGTTTGTGTCAGTCTTTGTCTCTATTATTAGCACTAGATGGGCAAGAGGTGACTAGGAAGGACGGCGTTATTAGAAATTGATGTCCAGGGGTCTAAGGTCTCTCTCGGCTGACAAAGCTTAAGATAGAGGGCATCAGAGCTGTGAGAAAAATGACTGGTGGTTATGTTGAAGATCCAGTAAATGAAACGAGAGAGAGATAAAGGAACACATACTCAATATTGCATGATCGAGAAGAAGAACTAAACAGAGCTGACGGATATCAAAAATGAAAAGTGCCTGCTTATGTTTATTTCAGGCAATTGAGATGGTTTATTGTCTTTCACACAACACATCACATCAACACTGAAACAGGCATACTCTCAGAGAAAAAGGAGTCTAAAAGATACGACTTAAAGCATTTTGAATTGCTGATATATTGCCCTCAGACGAATTCATTAAAAGTTGGTACAAATGCCTCGCCTAAAGCTGACAGCTCAGTAGAGCAATACACCAAGTGCAGCATTCAAACAGCTCTATTTACTTTGCTACAGATTAAGTAAAAGAAAACAAATTGGGCCCTGTGTACATACTTGCATGGCACATGAAAAAAAGAGGGCGTGAGAGGGAGAGTAGAGACGAAATACCTAAAAATGTCCCCATGGTTAAAGAGTGTGAGGCACATTACACACACTTTTAACAATCTCATCAGGAAATGGACTAATCATAATATATACAGCAGCACACTGATTACGGTTATTTAGATGTTCATTTCGTCTGAGTAGTGGTGCATGACTCACTTTTTATATGTACTTTAAAAATGTACATCCCACACTAAGCTTTATGAGAATATTACATATAATATTACAGCTTTCATATACTACCTAAACAAATTTCCCTCTGGTCTGTCTGAATAAACATTTTAATCCGAATATTACATACACAAGTATGGCATTCATTTAGAACAATATCTCCTAATGTAGCTGACTAACAATGATTTTCTTAGTGACGTCAGGGTCATGTTTCCAAGGCACAGCTCCATCTCCATCTTCCATAAGATGTTATGAGAGTACAGCAATTATTCATTACTGAGTTATAAGGAGTTCTTCATGAGTCTTAGCTGAACCTTTAGCTAAATATCTGCTGATATCAATATGCTGATATGCTGGTATGATATTTATCATGGTATCTTTGTTTAGTACTAGCATCCCAACACCTGCTACTTAACACTGAATCCAAGCTGAAACTAATGGGAATGTTTGGGCCATTTTGCAACAAAGTGGAATTCAGACAACTGCAACAGGTGACAACAGGTGTAAGTGAATTCATAATGTAAGTGTTCAAATTCTTTGGCACTCTATTCAGCCGTTCAACCAATTATTTAACAATGAGCTGCAGAACCAACTGCATAACCGAGATCTGTCCTGTGCCTGTGTATTCCTCATAACATTTGGCCTTTGCATACTGGCTACAGGTGCTTCTTTAGATCCGCTGTCAGGACACTGAAAATGCCTTCTGTCTTATTGTTACAACACCTTGATTTTGCTGTCACATGCTGTAGGTATCGGCCGCATTGCTCGCTCTGTCGTCAGCTCCTCAAAATGTTCTCAGCAATGTCCATGCTGTTCCTTTGATTTATTAAAAACCTTTTGTTCCGAGAGCCAAAGGGTGTTTGTGAGCAGTCTGTCAGTTTTACATCTCAATGCAGGGCAGCATTCACATATGCAATTCTGATATTGACTCGCTGGGCATAGCCTTTAATGCATGATTGACATATTCATTCATTAGCTAGCTAGATTTGACAGAATGGTGACTTACCAAGAGTGCTGAATTGATGCGCGGATAAGTATGTTGTTCAGTGCCAGATGGGAAGCATGTCTGCTGGCAGAGAAAACTCTGTATTTTCACTATCAAATGAGCTCCCATAGCCTTGAATGAGGCTTTAAAAAGTTTGTAGTTTCCTTGTTTGCAACTACAAGGAAACTTGTTGGCTGCTTGAATTCATCTGGGTTACAAAGGATTCAGACTGTGACAAGGTCTAAAAAATTAAGTGTCATAACAATAGAACTCTTTAAAGCACTGCTGCAACATAATACACTTATCTCCATAGTGTGTTAAGGCATAATTTAGAAAAACTGATTCTGGACATAATGCATAAATCCACACTACACACACAATGTATGGTTGTGTGTAAATGAATGGTTTTGTGAATATGAATGTACATTGTTATCACCATCTTAATCAACAAGCCACATTTCCAGAATACCTGGTATGTTTTGATTTGTCAACTTGCTTACACCATTATGCTTAAAACGTATCAAAAACTGACCAAATTAATCACATTATTCTCACACAAAAAGAGGCACATGGCTGTCAAAAAAAAAGCTGGGACACAAAGATGATGGTATCACTCTGTGACTGACTTCATAATCTTTTGGGAACTGAAGATACCAATTGTAGCAGATTTACAAGGCGTCAGTTGCTCAGCACTCGGTGATTTTCTGATTCTCCTCTTCATGATGTGACGCCATAATGTGCCATACCTTTTTAATAGGAGACAGAACTTGGCTGTAGGCATGTCAAGCAAGGACACACTGGGTGTTTCTCAATACAGAGTACTCAGTACTCAGTAGTATGAACTAACAAGTGCAAACTCAGACTACAGTAAAGTATGTATATTAAAGGGAATATATATTATTCATTAGCTAATTTTTTATCAAGACATGGAATAATAACAGATGAAGCCCGCTATTAGCAAAAAAAGGAGCGTTATTGTATTATCATATCATTAACGTTACATATCACAAACGTGAAATTCCATGTAGGCACTATTTTGATCTATCTAACACAAATATTAATTAATATTAATTACTCTTGTAGAAACTTCTAGCAATAGTACAACAACTGCAGTAGAAACATTTGCATATGTTCATCATCCATTGCTAAGTGGTCTAAAATGCATGATGGGATATTTGTCTCCCCAAGTCCACACAAGTCTGCTCCTATAGCATCCTCGATAAAATGGGCAGAGCAAGAACACTTCCAGTTCTTTGATACTTGGCTAGATGTGCACCGTGATGTTTAACAAGAAAGCAAGCTCAGTGAAGTACGCAGATAGAGAATTACTGTGTCTGTGAAGCCACACCATTTTAGGACATACGTAAAGAGGCCTGGCATTGTCCTGCTGAAATTTCCAATGGCTTCCTGGGAAAATGTTGAAATGATGACAGCATATGTCTCCACATCGATGGTACCTCCACACTGATGCATCTCCATACTATTACAGATGATGGTTTTCACTGATAACAGCTTGAATTGTCTTTTTTGTCTTTGGCATGGATAACCTGTTGTCTAACATGAAATAACAGGAACTGATGGCTTGAAGGTCATGTAAATTAGAATCAGTCTTTGGCCTTTACACTGAAATATCCCCAAAATGCCCAGATTTTTTTCATGATATAATGTTACACAGATGGTGAAATACATACCTTTTTTGCATTTGCATTGAATTGCAAATTGGCAAATTACAGATTACAGTTTTTTATTGCATTTGAGAAAAAGTCCTAACTTTCTGGAAGTGGGGTTTGTATTATGAGGAAATAACACTTTACAGCCAGCTCTCGACATTTTACAACCAGCTTTCAAGACTTCAGAGGGTGACCCTCAGATTGTAAGCTCACACTTTGTGGTGCTGTTTTCACTCCAGCAGAGAAAGCTTTAAAACAAGTGTTTGGTGTAACACATTATTGCAATATCATAATGCACAACAATAGCAATTTGAAAGTGTTGCAATTGAAAAAGAGAAAGTTAAATGCCCCAAAGTGACAACAGTATATGTTCAATCAAACCCCATACTAGGGTTAGATTCTCCCAATGGGTTCATATCTTGTTACTGCAAAGGCAGTTACATATTTCTATTATGATACTAAAACTATTGAGTGATGCATTTGTTCTTGAGTGAAACCACTGATTTCATTTGTTATGCATCTTTCCTCTCTGTTATAGGAAAGAGTAATGTTAATTTTTAATTTTTTTATTTATTAAAGCTTGTGTCTTCAGAAAGTAATTTTAAACAAGAAAGTACTAAAAGCAGCCAGCATGTGAGAACATCTATGGAAATTGAAGGATTTGACTGGTTTTCCACTATTCCTATCCGACATGCCATGTCTGAAAATCAATGATAAAAAACCAGGACCTCAGGCTAAAGAAGAAACTACAGTATGTAACGTTAATGTAGACTTTTTTTAAAAACCTTTAGCGTAATAAAGCTCTGTTCTACTTATATAATCAACCATCCTTAGGCTACCGACTGACTTACCCACGCAAGCCCACTCATCATCCTCCTTAGGATTAAACAAAGCGCACTGTTTCATGACAGGAACACTATATATGATAGAAGGATCAAACAGAAACAATGCTGAGCTACAGATCTACAGATCAACTGGCCTGTGTGTGTGTGTGTGTGTGTGTGTGTGTGTGTGTGTAGAAGGATTGGCACTGAAGTGTAAAGGAAATGAATGAGAGAGAAAGGCATTATTGCTGCTCCAAACAGCGCCACATGGTCACTGACCCTGCCGATTTGAACTGTCAGTGTGGGTAGTGGTACAGCGTTGGCGATATGAGGACTCAAATGGAAAACTGAAAACCGGACACTTGTGGGCTTAAGGGGAATTTATGAGAGTGACAGATTAGCCATATGTGTTTGTGTGTGTTGTGTGTTGTGTATTTGCGGTGGGGTTAGAAACTGAGGAGCCATTGAATGAAGAGGATGTGAGTGAATCATTACCATGAAGCATGTGATTCAGTTTTTTCTTTTCACGTGTATTTAATCACAGATAGCAGTTGTACCATCATTGTGAAATGGAAATATCAGTTAACGTTGAGGGAATCCATATAAAGTCAATCATCTATTCCATTTTACCTCCATTGTTAGTGAGTATAACATTACTTAGAACACATCTCTACAAGTTTGGATTTCCATGAGATTTAATGGAGTAATAATACTAATACTACTAATAAATAATAACACAACTGATGATGTATGTATGTATAGAAATCAGCCTCACCTTTACAAACTGATGTTTTTGTTCCACAGTATGTAAAAACACATTTTCACCTTTGAGAATTTGTTGAACTAACCTGGACCAGACTTTTACATTTATGTTATCAAAAGCATCACATTCAGCATTGTTAAAAACCCACTGTTATCTTAGTGGAGTACTTTTACTCATGTACTTACAATAAAATGTACGTTATGCACTTTAGTACCTTTACTTAACTAGAAAAGTTACACGGTACCTTTACTTGTTGTGGAGTATAAGACAAATACTTGCATCATCACTTGAGTGTTAAGTTTGTGTACTTTAAACGCCTCTGAAAACACTTGATATGCCTTATATTTCTATCAAGATTTTTTTTTTTAATTCTTCTCTGAAATTAGCAACCACACTGACTTTGAAAACACCAGCCAAAGCTACAATTCATCCACTTGAGAGTTGATAATGCATCATCAAGTGCAGCACCAGTGTACTTCACTCAGTGTTACTTGATGCTAAAAGCAAGCAGTAATGGGTTTGAGTTATGCATTTTTCCACATATAACTCTCCCTGCCTGAAAACAACTTTGGCAGACAACGATGAAAAATCCTAACCGGAAACTGAATTACTTAAATGCAGATTCATGACCAACCCCCACCTAACGCACACACACACACCCATACTCTATTTGCAAAATAGCAGTGCCACCCTGGTTCTGCCGAGCGCTGACCGAAAAAAGCAACACGCGAGCTTCCATCAAAAAAGCACTGCTGACAAATCTGTGAATTTCACAGCCGAGGGAATTTACATGTTGAAAAGCCATAATTTAACTGCTGTTTCTTGGAAATGTCGCTGAACTTCACCTTGAGGTTGCCTCTTTTCTTTTTGTGCTCATGGTGTGCAATCATTAACTTACCAACAGAACATGAATAAATTACCACCCGCCGACACTTTTGGAGCTCCTCTACTGAATGCACCGAGAGAGAGAGAGAGAGAGAGAGAGAAATTAATATACAGTACAGTCATATAGCAAATCAGACAAGTCAAGACTTTCCCCTGAGAAATCTAGTCCACTTAAGAAGAACTGACTTCTGAAAACTTTCTCCCGAGAATCCTACATTAAAAGCCGAGTGCAATATAAAAACTGCAAATTTGGGTCAGGGTTCTTGGTGCTGTCAATTAAGAGTCATGTAAACTGAGAGCATTTTCCCCAAACTCATACATTCTGTCAGGTTACAGGCGCTCCTTGCTTTTAATTGCTTCAAAGTTGCCAGGCAACAGGCTAAAGAGGCTGTGCCTGGGTGAGTAATGGTATATGAACTCATATTTGGGAGTGACACATAAGTCGAAAGCAGACTTTGCTGTTTTACATATGCTGCCTGTGCATGGATACACATACAGTATGAAGAATGTTTCATATGGTGGTTGTAATGTTGTGGAGGTCAGAACTCACAGTTCTGCCACAGACCGATCAGAGTGCACAGGCTGATCCCTGTACACCACAACCTTAAAACTACCAGGTGTTGGGTAATAATGGTATTATTGTTGTGGCTGATCGGTGTACATGACCTTACAGTGTAATTATGTTCTCCATCTGCCTGCTCAGTTGTCCTCAATACCATTCATTATCACGAGTGCTGCGATCACGCCACATCAAGCTTTGGTGGTCATTCTTCTCCCTTAACCACTTACACGGTCTCTGGGTTTTCTGACCTCTTCTCTCTGTGTATTCTCACTTTCTCTCCATTTTATACTTTTCCCCTCCATCTCATCTTGTTGTTAGCTTTTCTCTCACTTCACTCCGCACATCCACTTTCACCCACTCATCCTCTAAATCAGCCTTTCATCCCCGTCTCATTTCCCTCACCCTACTTTAATGTCTCCAGTTTTACTTTACTTATTGCTCTTTTGCTTTCACTGTTCTATCCTGTCCTTCACCCCTCTTGACCTGCGACTGCTCTTTGCTTCCCATTTCTTTCAGCTACCATCTCCTCCCCTGTATTGCTCTACTTTTCCATCCACCTGGCGCAGTTTCATAGTTTTCCTCTCTCCCGTTTTTATCACAGTTTTCCTTGTTTAGACTCTTCCCTTCCCTTACTCTTTTACTTGGCCTCCTATGTTTATTTCGTCCTTCCTTGCTTTGTCCTCACCTCTGCATTTCAGGCTCACTGTTTGTTCTGAGTTCTCTCTGAAACAGTAGTGGAGACTGTCCAAGGCTCTTAACAACCACAGCAGAGGGCTGCATTAATATTGCATGCCACTGTCTTATCGACCACAGCAATGCCAGGAATACAGAGCCGGCTACAAGTTAGCGGCTAGAGTGGCTGTGTGCACATACAGAGGCATGTGGACACATACATGTGGACCCACAGACACATATATAGAGAGCTATAGTAGCAGCTACAAAACCAAATTTGTGGCTTGGGTGGCATCAGCTTAGGGTTTTGTGGTATACTGAGCCTAAGGCGGCAACAGATCTGTGCTGAACATTAAAAAAAGAAACTTCCACAAAAGAAATAGAATCAAATGTCAACCAAGGATTCAAAACTATAAGAAGTGGAAATTGAATGAAACCCTATTTAACTGTCCCCTGCCTCAAATCTGAGCCCAAACTTAACACCAAAAGGCAAGAAGAAAGCTTGTTTTCAGAACAAAATGTTACAATGAGGATGCCCACACACACACACACACACACACACACACACACACACAATATTATATATAAACCTAGTGTGTCTGCGCTTTTTCCATCAGCTGGACCTATCACAGCTCATTATCAGCTCCTTTGAACCGTGGGCTCAGAGCATGATTGCACTCTCAATTAATGCCTCTATGATCTACTTTGATGGAGCGAGTAATGACGAGTGCCTTGCCTGTGTGGGCGTGTATATACAGTATACATACATACACACACACACATACACACACGCGTCTCTGTACGATTGTGGACAAATTTTACTTCAGTACTATTGTTGTGAGGACATTCTGACCGGTCATCACAACCTCAGTGTGAGGAGTTCAACATGAATCAGGGTTAGAGTAAGAAATGGGGATGGGGATTTAATTGTGATGGTTAGTGTAAGAGACTAGTGAATATATGATGTCAATGAATGTCCTCACAACTATGGATAAATGTGTGTGTGTGCGTGCACAGGGACTCATAGGGGGGTAGTGAACCAGTTTAATCTAAACTGGGAGAGACATATGTGACTCTGCATAGAATGTCTTTTTAGAGGCAACCTTTTATCTCTGGCCTCCTTCATAAGCAATGGAACCCGCCTGCGGAGCAACTGTCGAAGTTTTTGATTATTTCACCACACTGTCATCTCTGATGGGCCTAAAGATTAAACTAGCACCTCTGAACTTTCTCTATTTATACCAGTCGGAGAAAGATTTGAAAAGTTTCGGGGTTTAAAAAATTAGGTTAGGCATGAAGACATAAAAGCTTTTTTCACAGTGGGTTTCCTTCATGTCCACCCAGAAACATAGAAAAAAAGAATAATAATAAATAAATAAAGACATAGGCCAAAGTTGATTGACACATAGGAAGATGAAAGCGCCACAGTGCCTGGAAGAAGGAAAAAAACAAAACAAAAAACAGACAGCTCGTTACCGTGCGTGTCTCTGTTTGTGGGTGCTTGTTCTTCTAAACACAAATACAGATGAAAGGTGGTTAAGCTGTGAGCTCATGTTACTGTAGACTGCACACACTGGGATGTATAAATACAAATACGTGATGAGAGACTTTTCACCAATCCTTTAACCTGCAAGACACTCGCACTTGAAATATTAATGAAATAACATTT
>OMLM01008690.1:7878-22643 GCA_900302695.1 Helostoma temminkii
TTTCTGCTTGTATGGAGGTAATCTGCTCCACACTTCTCCCCAGACAGGAGAAGGAGGAGGAGGAGGAGGAGGAGGAGGAAGGGCAGCAGGACAAGGAAGAGGAGTTAAAGAAGGAGAGGAGAAATGAGTGTAAACAGACAGAAGAGAAGGAGGAGGAGGGAGAGTCAGAACAAAGATAGAATGAGGAAAGCAGAGGGGAGAAAATGGGGAGGAACACAGGTGTGAGGATGAAAGGAAATGAGGTGGAAGGAGAGGAAGGCCTGGAGAGAGAAGAAAGGTGAGGGTAGGAGGAAGAGGAGGAGGAGGAGGAGCGAAGCGGAGAGATGATGTTCTGTAGTGAAAGAGGACAAATGAGAACCACTGGTTCCAACTTGGTTCACACTGGTTTTATACTCACTGGATAAAACACAGGTTCACCACCAACCTCCTTTATTTTGTGTTTGCTACTGACTCCAGCCCGACGCAGCCGCTCAGTCCCCGACAAAGACACTGTTTGCTCCTGTTTGTCTGATTAAATCTGCTGTTTTCCTTATGGATTATTTCCAAGATGTGATGAAACATGGGGAGTTATCTAGTGTCTAAACAGCAGATCAGGAAGTGGAGCAGCTAGTTTTCAGTGCTGAGCTGCAGGTGATCATTTTTTGTTTTCCTTTAAACTTCTACATCAACTGTTCTGAAAACGGAGTCTGGTCAAAGCTACACCAGTAATTTATGGACAAAACCGAAATGTGCGACAATAAGAACAAATGAGGAAAGAAAATAAATGTGAATAAAGTGGTGTGACTGTGTGACGATTGTTGAGCGAAGGCAGGAAGAGAATAATGTGGAAGCTGTGGGTTCGAACCAGAGACTGATGAAAATGATCTTTAAAGTAAAATCATTTTAAATCCACATTTACTTCAGGCTGAGGCTGCAGAACAACTCGCCATTACAGATAGAAAAGAAAACAGAAGTCATCAGAACTCCCAGCATGCTCCGCTGCAGCAGCGGACAGGGGTCAGGTCGATCGTTGACGAACACATTTCCTGCTTTTATTTTTTCCTCTGGAAACAGGAAGTGAGGTAAATGCCCTTTTGATACCTGACTGGAGTCGTTCTCTCTCTGCTCCTACACTTTTCTCCCAGACGCACCAGAAAAACCTCCAATTAAGACAAATCTGTCCTCCCTGGCACCATCTCTCCCCCCTCCTCACCCTCCCATCACGCCTTTCTGTTTCTGTTAAATCCTCAGCAGCTCCTGTGACTGTCCGATGTGCAGCCTGGGGCGAGCCGGGCCTTCCACAAACCACACAAAGAAAGAAATAAACCAGCAGCGTCTCTGCGGCTTTAATTTGGCATTGTCTTCCTCTGATGCCCCGAAAGGCAACGAGATGAAAAAAAGGAAGAAAAAACCTAAAAACACACACACTCACACACATCAGCCGCCCTCCCCCTCGCTCCCACCTCCTCCATCGCTGCAAACAAACAAACAAGACGAGCAATCGCATTCTGGAGCGAAAGAGTGGAACCACATCAAACACTGATGCTAATCCTTTCTGGATCCGCAGCGCGTCCTCCTTACTATTAATAGTGCTGGAAGGAGGAAAGAACATTATGGCTTTAATTTATTTATTGTGTTGACGTATTAAAAGACGACGACACCGAGGTCCCTCTCGCTAAATGAAAAACAGTATCAAATCCTGCCTGGTTTACCGATAACCTATTTATGAAGCGGATCAGAACGTGGCTTCTTCACCCCTCCTCGCTGATAATCACACTCTGAACCAGGTCAGAGGATTCTGGCAGGTGATGGTTCAGACCCGAATCCATCCGCTGCAGATGATGGTCCTCAGTAGAATCAAGCCCAAATTCATCAGTTTGACTCTAAGCTGTTGCTCACTCGTCTTTAACCTCGTCACGGCTACGAGATGTTTCATCCCAAGTGCTGCTTTTCAATCCAACAGAAGTTTTAAATCATTTACGAATCAGTGAAATGTTGTTTGACAAAATAAAAAAAAATTAACAACAAATTGAGGATAAAACATCCAAACAAAGAACTTGATCAACAGAACCAGCTCTGAAGCAGCAGAACAGGTGAAATCACTTCACCTGTGGCAGTTTAGTCAGTCATCCAGTGCCAGACCTTAGGTCATGTTTAGATTCTTCCATCGTCAGGAGGCGTCTGATTGGTTCTACATTGATTCTGCAGCACAACAACGAGCCCACGCGTCCAGTCAGAGTCACACAGATCTACAGTCCCCACAGAGTCACAGAAAATCCAACAGAGCCATACATCTTCACTCTAGAGGATCCGGTCATGTCAGCTTCAGTGTCACACTCTCACATTATCGTTTTATTTCCTGTATCAGTGATTTAAGGTGACTATGTCTGAACCAGAACCTGCAGGATTTGGGTCAAGTGATTCAGATTCAGTAAGAAATTTTACCAACTGTGTGTCAGCTGATACCAAACACTACAGGACTCGTACTGGGACCAAAAGCTGGAGGCTTTACAGAGGATCTTCTGTTTCTCAGGTGAATATATCTGTTACTTAACTCACCTGCGGCTACCTGACGCACCCACAGACCGTCTGCGTCAGTGGGACAGAACAACAGTGTGGTGAAAAGCCTGTTGTCTCTGCATCCACTAATACACAGGGAGCGACGTCAGGACGAAACCTCTCGTCAATGTGAGGACGAAAACACACGTGAATATAACATGGCAAAGTTCCACATGTGTCCAGCAGCATGAACGAGCTCCAACACTGAGACTGTGGAAAATACTGGAACATAAACATCAGGGGCCTGGAAGAAGCTGTAAGGGGGGCTGCTTCATCTGGGCCCGGTTCTCTCTGGTTCTCTCTGTCTGATGGAACCTGACTCTACATGTGTTTCTAGTTTAGTCGGAGAATTTTAATTCCTAATGGTGCTTTATAGAGCTCTCATTACTGAGGCATGCTGGGAAAGGAGGAACAGCAACGGGAGGAGGAGGAGGAGGAGGAGGAGGGTCCAGGGGAGAGGAGACATTTGAAAGATGCCTCAAACAAAGTGTTCGTTGGCCTCAAGAGCTTTCTGTGTTTTCACACATTCAGTATCACACACACACACACACACACACACACACACACACACGCAGTGCTGCAGGGAGGAGAGGTCAGAGGTCAAAGTGGGTGGGTGGAGCAGAATGGAAACTATTTGATATTGAAAGGAATAATGATTACATGCATGTTTCAGTGTGTGTGTGTGTGTGTGTGTGTGTGTGTGACACTGCGTCCTCTTGTTCCCGCCAACAGATCTGAATGAAGACGAGCAGCAGAGTCTGAGCTCATATCTGCTCTGCAGCTGTTGTGTGATAATAAACCGCTACTAGATGATGGTTAACTGCTCGGTGAGACTGTATCCATGGCGACAAAACAGCATCAGGCCGGGTACCACAGCAAACGAGATAACCAGAGGTTCGGAAGGTGAAAGGTCAGAGGTCACAGCAGCTGGGAAACATGCAACAGATGAAGAAAGGAGAGGAAGGAAGGAAGGATGGAAGGAAAGGGAAGGACACAAGAAGGAGGGAAAAAGAAACAGTGAAAGAGAACAGAGAGGGATGAGGAAGAGGAGGAACGACCTGTGAAAGAGGATGATGACGATGTGAAGAGCAGGGTGGATCTCATTTTAAAAGGAGGAAGAAAGAAAAGAAAGCAGGAGGAGGATGCAGATGAAGAAGAGGAGGAAGATGAAGAGTCGGAGGTCCCACAGTGTGACTTCAATCCCATTTTGCAGCGGCCGAAGAAAAAGAAAATCAATGGTAATGGCTTTGCAGCAGGCCAACCTTCATCTGGAATTAGAGGCAGCAAACAGAAAATTGGAGACGACCCCCCCACGCTGCCTTCCCACAATGCACTGTGCTCCCTCTATTCCCGCTAAAAAGGAAGTTTACACCACCCAAACTTCCCACAATGCATTGTTTCCTCCCATCCCTGCTTATTGACGGCATATCTAACTATTCAACTTTAAAATGAAGGAAAAGAGGAGAAGAGAGGAGGAATGGAGTGAGGAGAGGAAGGGAGAAGACAGGAAAGGACACAAGGAGAGGAAAAAGGAGAAGAAAAAACAGAGGAAAGGAAAGGAGACAAGGAAAAGAAAGGAGATAAGGAGAGGAAAGCAGGGAGAAAAGAAAAGGCTGTAAGGAGATGAGAGGAGGAGACTAGAGAGCAGAGAGGAGAGGAGGGAGTTTTGAGTAGAAACAGATGAGGGAGCTCTACGTGGAGTTTGAACTGAAGCCAGGAAAAAACATTAACCCCCCTCCACACGCACACACACACGCACGCACACACACACACACACACACACACACACACACACACACACACACACACACACACACACACACACCTTGAGCTGGGTAACGTCAGCTAAAAGCTCTGAACATGAATATGACAAATATTTCCCCACAGGCTGATCTCTGTGGAGCTGCGTTCACATTTTCCGTGTCCCCTTAGACGTCACCTGAGCGCGCTCAGTGCGCATTCGCACGAAAGAAAGTTCTGGTGTTTTCACACCGTGTCTGAGCTGAAGCGTCTTTCTCTCACACTCACACTAAACCACCAACAACCACAAAGTCAAGAAGTTTTCAAACTAAAAATCTAAAGTGAAGCAGCAGAAACTACGCAGACGTCCTGACGCACTGACAGCTGCTGTCCTCACTTCTGCACGTGGGGCCAGTCAGAACGAGGGAACCCAATAAAAATACGCTCAGCGAGATCAGAACAGAACCAATGAAATCACATGATCACAGACACTGACGTCTACTGACCTCTACACATCATCTCTATCTACGTACTAATACGGAGAAAACACACAAACAAATGTTCCTTCATGTAAAGAAGGACGATATTCATATATTACTACACATTTCATGGTACTTTTTTACATCATTGTGTTTTGTTATTAGGAGAAAGCTTTTATCTGTGCTGTTTATCTGATGTTTGTTTGTTTGCATCATATCTGTGCGACTTTATTTGTGTGTACGTGACATATTTTAATTTTTAAGTGTGAAAAGAAACAAAACGAACGAGTTGAGCTCAAACGTCATTTGTGGGAGACAGAAAACAGCCGTGGAGAAAAACACAACAAATACTCTTAGTATAGTATAGTGATGTCCTTAACGAGCGCACACACACACACACACACACACACACACACAGATCAGCCTCCCAACGAACAGAATCAGCCTCATTAGACGTGACAGTCGACTTAAGACACGTTCGACTCTGCGCTCTCTCTCTCTCTCTCTGTCTCTCTCTCTCAGGTCGTTGAGTTCTCACCACCTCAGAGGGGTTAAGCCATGTCGTCACACACACACACACACACACACGGATCTGGTTGCAGGGAATGTGTGCAGCAGATGACACACGTGTGCTGTGTTTCTGTGGTAACAGTGTCGGCCTCATGGTGGTTGTGCGGCTTCACTGTTGTTGTTTTACCAATAATGTGAATCATGTGAAATAATTCTACCATAAAAATAACAAGTTCTCAGACGGAGTCTTAATCAGGGGACACTTCACTGAACGTCTTCTACAACTAAACTGTACGCAGACACTATGTGGGGAACATGTTAGATGAGACGTCTGGTTTAGCACAGAAAACCTTCCGGTAACCTGGTGAAGGTCCGGGTGGAGCAGCAGTCGCCTGCCGTGTACAGGATGTTTAGTTACCACATGTTTTCCTGCTGTTGATGGAGATAAACCGGTGGAGCCGATTCTCCATTCGGTGCCGAACACGGCGACACGACGAGATGAAC
This sequence comes from Helostoma temminkii, assembly GCA_900302695.1. Lineage (NCBI taxonomy): Eukaryota > Metazoa > Chordata > Actinopteri > Anabantiformes > Helostomatidae > Helostoma > Helostoma temminkii. Next base: position 13,650 of record OMLM01008690.1, read on the forward strand.
AGTCAAAACGACGTTAGTGTCTCCTCATGGTTTCTGACGTTTCCTCTGCACTTTGTCACGTCTGTTTTGTCTGATTCGCCAGATTTTTGTGAATTAGTAATTTTTGGTTTAGAAAAATGTGCAGAACATCAGGTGGATGGAACCAGAACCATCCGACCAAAGAAAGTTGCACCACTTTAAACCCAGAAACAGGGTAAGAAGTTATGTATGCTGTGTGGGGCTGGGGTGAGGGGAGGAGGGTGAGGCAGGGGGGAGCTAATGCTGTGAGGGTTTTGGGCTTCTCCTCTGGGAACAGAACATTCCTGCGTTATCCTCTTTTACCTCCTGATTCACTGGAACAGAGAAGCCAGCAGACATGATGAGATTAACCCCCACCACCCATCCTCCACCCTCGCTCGCTCTCTCTGTCACTGCGTTCTGATGGTCTCTCGCTCCTCTCTCATGCGCCTCCACGATGAGACAAGTGGATCTGCCGTAAGCTGCAGCGACGGCGCTAAAAATAACCAGAACTACAAAGATTTACTTCACATTACAGAAACTTCTAACGCTCTGTTTTCTGAGCACGACTTCGGCACGTCCTCTGTGCTCGCTGTTCACCTGTTGCTGCTCTCCACAGGTCTCACTCTGCACGTACTCAAACACTAAACTGCTGCTGGTTTCTGATCACACTTTCATATTACACACATCATCTCTAGCTTACTGTGCTTTTATTGTGAAAAGCTTGCAGTACTGCAACAGTTTACTCCGGCGTGTCTGTGTGAGACTCACTGTTGGTTTGTCTCTTTAAGAAGTGGAAGGTCACCAGCTGCTGATGTGGAGAAACAGTGAGAGGGAGCTGCTGTGAGGAAACTGGAGACTGGTTCAACTGAGCTCTGCAGTTTCAGCATCAGGTCAGAGATCAGAAACTCAGTTTAATGAAACTACGCATCAGATCTGAATCACGACATTGGAAAGTTAAAACAGTCCCAACTCGTTTCTCTGTGCTTGTTCTTCGCAGGCTCATTGTCATCATCACATGCGTACACATCAAACCGCTGAATTATTCCCTTTCCCAGCTCAACGTCGAACAAGAACACCTGAACCACCTGAGGCGGGAAACCTCCTGAACTTCCCTGACAGTCAGACGTGATGCGTGCTAGTTTTTATTTCTGACTGTGTCAGCAGAAGATCCTGAAGACCAGAATGATTCTAGTTGGGATGTTCTGATAATTAATGGTTGTATTTCTGATCGACATGTTGATGTGTGATACAGATCTGTATAAACACACCTACACCTTCTCTATTATTTTATCATTTCTTTTGTTTCACTGCAGACACAGTTTAAAGTGAAAACAACCGATGGCTTTACGATCACAAACTCGTCTTTATTATCTTCATCATCATCATCATCTCCACCCGTGTGAACCAGCAGTGAAAGGGGGATTGAACTCTGGGCCGTGGCGTCTCACTGTGGACACTCTGAGGACATCAGGGTCGTCTCTGCTTCCCGACAGAGGGTGTCAGCCTGTCTCCCTCCCCCTCTGATCTTGTCAGATGTTCTGTTAGCGTCCCCTGTTGCTCCTGTTGTTCCTCCTGTTGTTTCTTTCTCAGCGAAGAGCTGCTAATACGCCGTGGCGCGTCGTTAATGACCCGCAAAAATACAATAACAAACGCCTGCTTCTCATATGCATATTTAATAGAGACAGCTGAACAAATTACATATTTATGGATTATAAGACCAGGACGGGGAGGGAGGGGGAGGCATGATGCCATTAGCGATGCGGGCAGGTACGAGGGTCCCATCTGCACAGGCATCTGTAAGGCAGGAGGGGCCCCGGGGCCCCGCGGCCCGGCAGGGCGGAGAGACGGCTGTTACCACCAACAGTACTAAAGTACTTTGTTGTCAAAACAGGACAGAGTGGAACAGTCAACTGTGACGTATGTTTAGCAAATGTTCCAAACAGAGCTAAAGCCTTTAACGGAGAAAGTACTTTGTAGAGGTACAAAACATCATTAAAGTACTTCAAATATGCAGAAAATATCATTAAAGTACTTCACGGATCTACATTAGTACACTAAAATACTTAGAAATGAGTAAAAAAAAACGTTTGGGATTTCTCTGCTCATTCAGGCTTCTGGACTGGTCAAAGCAGTTTACAGTACAGGTTCTGCACAGTCCAGATCCGAGCACGAGCTGCGTTCTTCAGGGTTTGTGCAGTTTGAAAACACAGTGTCAGTGCTTCAAAAGTTTAAGGTTAAGTGATGGCAGACGAGTGTTTCTCCTCGGTTTAACGCAGCAGCAGAAAAACACATGCTGCAAACTTCCAGAAAACTTTTTGCTGACAGATTTAAGGTGGTGACAGTGAATTCACCACATATCTGTTGATCTGCTGGTGTTTCTGGGATGAAACACTGACTGAGTCGGCCCACAACATGCTCACTAAACACCTGAGTATCGAACCCAGACACAGAGCGGAGATGTTGGATTGCAGAGAGAGAGAGGCAGCTCCTGCAGCTCTTCTCCTCAGTATTCACTGTGGACTTCTGCCTGCGTCTCCCTGAGCTACCGGCCCATTAACACATTCCCTCTTCTGCCTTCTCTCCAGTTTTTAACTTAATTAAGATTTCAATTAAAGAGCCGAGGCTCTGAGATTCTACCCTGGTAAATTAACGGTAAAAGCCGGCGTCATAGGGTTTATTAAATGCTGGGGATCAGTCAGGACCTGTGGTCGGCTCAGCAGCGATCAGGCCGAGCTGCTCCTTTGAGACGGGTCTGATGAGAGTTTTCTGAATCCTCAGTCTGAGTTCAGATCTCTGGAAGTGGTAGTTACAGCAGCAGGCGTCCTGAACAAAGGTACCAGGCAGCTGTGAGACGTTTCTACGCTGAGTTACTTCAGTAAAGGACCCAGTTCTCCCATGACTGGTCCCACTGTGCAGCAATCTGTCCCGGTCTAATTCCTTCACAGTTATTGGATTTATAGTGATGGTTGTGACCCGGTGGTCTGCTGTCCCGTCTGATCTCTGTGTTCTCTCTGTAATATTAACAGGTTATCACCACGTTTATCTCATCAGCTGAGGATTTTCAAGACTGAACGAGCTGAAAAAAAGACTTTCAACGCTTTGTGAACAGGAACATCTGCTCTGCCTTGTAAAGTACTTACAGCAGAGGGTATTTGAGGGGGGGCACTGGATGGAGAGTGACTTGAGCGCTAACAACCTTAGTGAGGATAAGGTGGCTGATCCTCCAACGCTAGGCTCATTATTGTTGGAGGGGATTTGGAGCTGCTTTTTCCTGTCTGGTCGGAGGGTGGGGGTGAGCGCTTGTGGCAGTGGTGGAAGATTTTACATAAGGAAAAGAGGCAAAATGCTCTGTTACAACTCCTGCATCAAAAACCTGATGAAGGTAAAAGCACAGAAGCTGTTCACTGCTGTATGTATCAGCTTTAAAAACATTTTCTGTCTTATACTTTTGTGTCTACATTAGTATTTACAAGTATACTACAAGTATTTAAAGGAGTTCTTTAGATACTGTGTATTCTACTTGTCGTTTACACTAATTTTAAAGCTACTTTATATTATTTAGTATGGAACAGGAAACACTACTAGTTGCTTCTCTGTATTTGACATACAGTAATTAAAAACTCCTTTTACTCCAGGGTTCTAAAAACAGGACAGTTTAATTAGCGCAGGACGTCTTTACTGAGACTTTAAATGTGAGGAACCAGCGGCGGTTTGGTCGGAGAAGCTGTGTAAGTGTTTGACAGCTGGACTTGGGCACGGTTTGCTGAAACAGAAGCATATGCTGCAGCGAGATCTTCGGCTATAAAATGAACACGGCGCTTTAAAATCAGCACAAAATACAGCCGAGGCAGCAAATTTTTAAAGTGAAAAGAAGACGACCTGACTGTGGCGCGTTCGGAGGCAGCAGGTGGAGTAGAAACGGGCGGGAACGTCTCCACCAGCGGTAGCAGAGGAGGGAGAGAAAGTGGGAAGAGGAGGAAACCACAGCTGGTGTTCAACACATGGCTGCCGCCGCTCGCCTGCCTCTTTCGCAAACACTCCAGTCTATGATGGTTTTGTGTGTGGAGGGTTTCTAACTGAAACCAGACCAGGCTCTGCCACAATCGCCCGGCATGAGGCCTGATGTGGAGTCTGACGCTGCTCGACACGCTGCTCCGCAGTCTCAGCTCCAAACGTTTCCGTGCAGCCTGGATATTGAAGGAAAGCTAATGTCCTGGGACACAACACGGGAAAATTCATGTTCAAAACGCAGAGCTGGTCCGTTTACATTTACACAATTATTTCACTTTAGGACAAAGATAAAGCTGTTTTTTGTTTAATTATGGGGGAATTTGCTCATTTTAGCTGATTATTACATAAGAAACATCCAAATATCCCTTTAACAATCATATGTAAAGGAGTCTTCCTCTTTTAGACACTGACAGCTGCCAGTACCTGATGTTTCTTTAATAAACCTATGAATCAGAAATGTCCTGCTCTACTTCTTCAGCACAAACTCTTCTACTTTTGGACCATGTTTGTTTTCTGTTTTTCTAAATGATCAGATTGTTTTGTTTTATTTGTTTTGCAATCTGACAAACTTGTTGTCTGCCAAAAAAAATAAATAATAAAGTTTAATAAAGGTAAATCTTATATGGTGACACCGGGCCTGAACCTCAGCTTTGAATCTGACTCAGTGGTTTTAGAGTGTAATGATGTAAAATCTTCCAGAAAGCCCATAAAAACATTCACGTTTATTTTATCCTTTAATTGTGACCATTTTCCTTTTCCACTAATTTTTTTAGATATTGTCGTTGATCGTGTTATTTAAAACCCAGTGATTTCAATAAAACTTTTTATACTCTATATAAAACATACATACGTCCTTAACAAGCTAACTAAAACTACAGTTGTTGTAACTTTACATTTGATGTTACTGGATTGATCCTTTGTCAGGTTTGGGTTAAGAAAAGACAGAGTTGATGGTTGTAAGCTGGGGTGAAGCTCACACAGGCAGAGGAGGTGGTGCTGTGGCTGAGCAGGCCTGGCACAGTAAAATTCATGATCATAAAGTGCAGCCCTTGAATAAGTCAATGGAATAATCTGCTGCATCATGAGATAAGAGGCTGGATGAAGAGAGAGCGAGCGGAGCTTCTCATTAAGATTCCTGCGGTGCAGTGACTCAGCCCATTTTGGTAATGGAGAGCCCCGGCCACCTAAAGATGGAAATGGCCATTTTTCAACCCCCCCTCACACACACACACGCGCACTTTTATATATAAATTATCCCAAGCACTTACGAGTGGGGAAGGCTGCCGGAGGAACGCTGCAAGGTCATTCTCAAATCTTCTGGACGGGATCAGGAGAAGAGTTTTAATGGGAGTGCAGGGAGAACTAAGCTAGCAGCAAAACTTTCCTCCCAGACTGAACCAGTGGTGCAAAGTAACTAAGTACATTTACTCAAGTACTGTGCTTAAGAGCAATTGTCAGGTACTTGAGTATTACTATTTTATGTTGCTTTGTATTTACATTTTGGGGAGAAAAATATGTTTTACATAAGAATCTTATTTTCTACAAAGTGTAGTTAAAGATTAGTTCTCACACACTGTGACGCTAAACTGAGATTTAAACATCTGACGTGGTTTCATTAAAGTTTGAAGGTTATCACAAAGAAAATGTATTTACTTGTGAACTGAAGCAGCTATAAATATTAAAAGTATGTTTCACTGATGTGTTGATTTAATATGTCAAAGACTTAAATCACTGGAAATAATAACCTTAACTTTTGCTACTTAAAGTACAAGAGAACATGTAAGTAAGATTTTCAATTTTCCTCACTATGAATGGTTCTGGTACTTTCTGAGTAATTCACCCACTTAGTCATAGTCATAATAATAATAATACTACTACTACTACTACTAATAATAATAATAATAATAATAATTCCCCCACTTAGTTTAATAATATGCTCGTGTTTGTACTTCACCAGTGTAACTGTAGTTTACTGTAAGGGTTGCTTCAGCTACACAACAGGCAGGCAGCTCAATACACAGCAGACAGTGTGTGTGTGTGTGTGTGCTTGAACAGGTTGACCGGGAGCAGATCAGAGACTCTGAGAAGGATCACGTCAGGTCTAATTCCAAGCTCCGCAGGGGATTTAACCTGCCCCTCACCACCTGGTGGAGGATCATACACACTTTGTACAACACCCTCCAGACCCACACTGAAGCTCGGTCCGACAACCAGCAGTTAAAAACACAAAGGCAGAGAGACGACGTCGATGTGGAGCCCAGAGTCTTTGTGAAGAAACAAACTGGGTTTGAAAGTAAAGCAACGGTGGATACAGCAGGAGAAGCATTATAGCACTACAGCACACTACAGTATATTACAGTGCACTACAGTATACTACAGTACTCCACAGTATACTACAGTACAAAGCAAAAATGAAGTAATTTAAAAAGCTGCAGTGTAACCACAGTGGGTGTTTGTGTTGAGGACACAGTGAAGCTCAGGTGAGCTCAGGTAACTGAGGAGAAAACAACAGACTGGTAACGAATGACAGATGGACACGTGCAGCAGACTGAGGCTTTAATCAACTTCAGGCTTCTGATTAAAACCATGAGCCGAGGCAGCGAGCTCACCTGAGGCGGGCGGCGTCCTGAACGCACACCTGACCTCACCTGACATCAGCGACTGCAGGTAAATTACAGCATGTGAACAGGTATGACTGATGGTGGGGAGGGGGGGCATGAAGTTGGAGTCTGACTGTCACATGATGTTTTCCTGAGGAAACAGGACATCACTCTGCCTTTTATTATCATTTCCCATCAGCACAAATCTATTGAAATGTTCAGTTTCCTCTGCAGTGACGGTGTTTGGGAAACTCTTCCTCTTCCTCTTCCTTCCTTCATGCTCTTTTTAGTGTCTGTCTTACTGAGACCATGATGCTGCGTTCAGCTGCGTTCATTTAGTTAAATCTCAAACCACTGACGTTGTGCAGCGCAGTTTTAAAGTTTTAAAGGCTTTATGTTCTATCAGTGGTGTATAAATACACACCATGTGTGAGATGCAGTAAATATCTGAAACTCTTCAGGCCTGAGCAAGTGTAGTTAAACATGTGAATGATGCTGGGACATCTCTAAAGGTCACAGGATAATTAGGAGGAAGGTCAGATATAAATAATATATGTGTATTTCTCTACTTCCTCCAGACTCTAAAATCTAGTCAAATTAACATCAGTGTGGTCGAACTGGTTGGAAACGCTTCCCTCAGCTGGTGGAGCCTGTGTGCTCCTTCTCTACTGCACATCTGAAACGTCGGCACCTCCTGCAGAGAAGGTGAAGCGAGGATGTTTCCTCTGCCGCAGGACGGCCGTCAGCGCTCAGGTTAATGGCCTTAAATCAGACAGGATTGCTGGATTACTTGTGGATTTCCTTCCTAATCGTGTTGCAGTGCTCCCCCTCAGCCTGCTGTGTTTCCTCTACAGAGTGAAACACGAGGAGGGAAAACGTATCGACTCCTCGGCCTCAGGTCAGTGGAGAGCTGCTGTCTGTGTTCCTGCACCACATTTGTCTGCCCTGTCCTTACACAGCTCCTTCCTACACCGCCGTCCCTCCATCAGCTCAGATGATGTCAGAACACAGAGTCAACAGCAGTGAGCTGAAGAGCCAGAGGCTTCTCTGCGCTGCTGACTTCATTTAGAGTAAAGACAGAGCGGAGACACCACCTCTTATGGCAGGTTCACGTAACAAAAGCAGCTCATCATTTCCTTCCTACGCAACAAACGAGCATTTTCTGATCGGATCAGGTGGATCCTCCCCAAACTAAACGTGTGCAGCAGCGGAACAAATCTAAGTCAGTCAGCAGGTTAATCCCCGACCTGGTTTCTTCTTTTAGCTCCATCGTCTGCATCAACATTTTCCTCTCCAAGATCACATGAGGCAGGACGCCCGCCCATAACCGAGCGTCAGACTTCCAAGAAGGAGCTTCAGAAACAAACATCCTGAGAGGAAAGTGTCAGCACACCAGACGAACTGCGTAAGGGAAACCGCTCACAGATCTTCACATAATCAATTAAATGTTTGATTGGTTTATTTCTGGTAGGACACAGGACGTTGACTGGTCGTCTGTAAGCAGGTCAGATGGACCTGATCTACCAGGAAAACAGGTGGTTTGTGCTCATCTGGCAGTCGCATTAAATCTCTTATCTTTTTACAGATGAGTCTGTTTGTTGTGTATTAAAACTGACGTCCTCATAAAACTTCATTTTTACATGGTCTGAACCTGCGGATTCGTGTGGCTGCTGCAGGTCATTTTCAAACTAAAATTAAATTAATAATAAAAGTTGGTACAAAATGTTTCTGTATGTAAAATATTACACACAACTGTTTTTGTTCTGTCTGTCGCTGTTTATCAGTCCTGAAAAACAAAAACCCAACGTGAGGAGCATTTTTAACACACATTCAAACATTCATAGTAAAAATCATCACTTTAAGAATGAGTGTAGTTGTTTTTATGTTTATCATTAAAATTTTCTATTTTTCCTTTTATTCATATTAGCATTTAGTAGCTTTTTTATTTTTCTTTGCAGATGTGATAGATGCAGCCTGTAGCCTGACCTGTACTGAAACTGATAATAGTTATTTTTTGACATAATATTTCCTAATACTTCAGACATGTTGCCTGAAGAAACATTTTGCTTCCACACATTTTACATTCTGTGAAGTCGAACTGTTCAGTTCACAGTTTTCTTACTGTTCTCAGATTTCTGATCTCGAATCAGTCTCCGTAGTTTTGTTTTTCTTCTTCTACTCTTCTGGTCTGTTGTGATGAGGAAGACCAACCTGCTGACAGACAGACTGTGTCTGCTGCTGCTGTCAGTCACCTCAGCTGACCTCGTCCATCTGAGATCGCAGGTTTCACTCCCTCTCTCTCTGTCAGCTGCTCTTTCACTCACTCTGCTTCATCTGAGCCCACAACAAGATACAAGCTCCACACGAACCCCCAACCCCCCCC